>CM056604.1:3391606-3414106 GCA_029721355.1 Tegillarca granosa | reverse complement strand
CCACACTACTGGATAAAGAATGATGTCAATATCAACCACACTACTGGATAAAAATAAAGTCAATGTCAACCACACTACATGATAAAAAATAATGTCAATATCAACCACACTACTGGATAAAAATAATGTCAATGTCAACCACACTGCTGGATAAAAAATAATGTCAATGTCAACCACACTACTAGATAAAGAAAAATGTCAACCTCACTCCTGGATAAAATATAATATCAAAGTCAACAACACTACTGGATAAAAATAATGTAATGTCAATCACACTACTGGATAAAATATAATGTCAAAGTCAACAACACTACTAATAAGAAATAATATCAATGTCAACCACACTGCTGGATAAAGAATAATGTCAATGTCAACCACATTACTGGATAAAGACTAATGTCAATGTCAACAACACTACTGGATAAAAATAATGTCAATGTCAACCACACTACTAGATAAAGACTAATGTCAATGTCAACAACACTTCTGGATAAAAATAATGTCAATGTCAACCACACTACAGGATAAAAAATAATGTCAATGTCAACCACACTACTGAATAAAAAAATGTCAATGTCAACAACACTTCTGGATAAAGACTAATGTCAATGTCAACAACACTTCTGGATAAAAATAATGTCAATGTCAACCACACTACAGGATAAAGACTAATGTCAATGTTAACAACACTTCTGGATAAAAATAATGTCAATATCAACCACACTACAGGATAAAGATTTATTTCAATGTCAACAACACTACAAGATAAAAAATAATGTCAATGTAAACCACACTACTGGATTAAAAATCATGTCAATATCAACCACACTACTGGATAAAAATAATGTCAATGTCAACCACACTGCTGGATAAAAAATAATGTCAATATCAACCACACTACTAGATAAAGAAAAATGTCAACCTCACTCCTGGATAAAATATAATGTCAAAGTCAACAACACTACTGGATAAAAATAATTTCAATGTCAATCACACTCCTGGATAAAAAATAATGTCAATGTCAACCACACTACTGATAAGAAATAATGTCAATGTCAACCACACTGCTGGATAAAGAATAATATCAATGTCAACCACATTACTGGATAAAGACTAATGTCTATGTCAACAACACTACTGGATAAAAATAATGTCAATGTCAACAACACTACTAGATAAACAATAATGTCAATGTCAACCACACTACTGGATAAAGACTAATGTCAATGTCAACAACACTTCTGGATAAAAATAATGTCAATGTCAACCACACTACTGGATAAAAATAATGTCAATGTCAACCACACTACAGAATAAAGAATGAGGTCAATGTCAACAACATTACTGGATAAAAATAATATCAATGTCAACCACATTACTGGATAAAGACTACTGTCAATGTCAACCACACTACTGGATAAAGAATAATGTCAATGACAACCACACAACTGGATAAAGACTAATGTCAATGTCAACAACACTTATGGATAAAAATAATGTCAATGTCAACCACACTACAGGATAAAAAATAATGTCAATGTCAACCAAACTACTGGATAAAGAATAATGTCAATGTCAACAGCACTTCTGGATAAAAACTAATGTCAATGTCAACCACACTACTGGATAAAAATAATGTCAATGTCAACCACACTACAGGATAAAGAATGATGTCAATGTCAACCACTCTACTGGATAAAAATAATGTCAAAGTCAACCACACTGCTGGATAAAGAATAATGTCAATGTCAACCACACTACTGGATAAAGACTAATATCAATGTCAACTTCACTACTGGATAAAAATAATGTCAATGTCAACAACACTACAGGATAAAAAATAATGTCAATATCAACCACACTACTGGATAAAAATAATGTCAATGTCAACCACACTACTGGATAAAAATAAAGTCAATGTCAACCACACTACTAATTAAAAATAATGTCAATGTCAACCACACTACTAACTAAAAATAATGTCAAGGTCAACTACAGTACTAATTAAAAATAATGTCAATGTCCACAACACTACTGGATAAAAAATAATGTCAATGTCAACCACGCTACTAGATAAAAATAATGTCAATGTCAACCACACAACTGGATAAAAATAAAGTCAATGTCAACCACACTACTAATTCAAAATAATGTCAATGTCAACCACACTACTGGATAAAAATAAAGTCAATGTCAACCACACTACTAATTAAAAATAATGTCAATGTCAACCACGGTCCTAGATAAAAATAATGTCAATGTCAACCACACAACTGGATAAAAATAAAGTCAATGTCAACCACACTACTAATTAAAAATAATGTCAAAGTCAACTACACTACTAATTAAAAATAATGTCAATGTCAACCACGGTCCTAGATAAAAATAATGTCAATGTCAACCACACTACTGGATAAAAATAAAGTCAATGTCAACCACACTACTAATTAAAAATAATGTCAAAGTCAACTACACTACTAATTAAAAATAATGTCAATGTCAACAACACTACTGGATAAAGAATAATGTCAATGTCAACCACGCTACTAGATAAAAAATAATGTCAATGTCAACCACACTACTGGATAAAAATAATGTCAATATCAACCACAATACTAATTAAAAAATAATGTCAATGTCAACCACACTACTGGATAAAAATAAAGTCAATGTCAACCACACTACTAATTAAAAATAATGTCAATGTCAACAACACTACTGGATAAAGAATAATGTCAATGTCAACCACGCTACTAGATAAAAAATAATGTCAATGTCAACAACACTACTGGATAAAAATAAAGTCAATGTCAACCACACTACTAATTAAAAAATAACGTCAATGTCAACCACACTACTGGATAAAAATAAAGTCAATGTCAACTACACTACTAATTAAAAATAATGTCAATGTCAACAACACTACTGGATAAAGAAAAATGTCAATGTCAACCACGCTACTAGATAAAAAATAATGTCAATGTCAACCACACTACTGGATAAAAATAAAGTCAATGTCAACCACACTACTAATTAAAAAATAATGTCAATGTCAACCACACTACTGGATAAAAATAAAGTCAATGTCAACCACACTACTAATTAAAAATAATGTCAATGTCAACCACACTACTGGATAAAAATAAAGTCAATGTCAACCACACTACTAATTACAAATAATGTCAATGTCAACCACGGTCCTAGATAAAAATAATGTCAATGTCAACCACACTACTGGATAAAAATAAAGTCAATGTCAACCACACTACTAATTAAAAATAATGTCAAAGTCAACTACACTACTAATTAAAAATAATGTAAATGTCAACAGCACTACTGGATAAAGAATAATGTCAATGTCAACCACGCTACTAGATAAAAAATAATGTCAATGTCAACAACACTACTGGATAAAAATAAAGTCAATGTCAACCACACTACTAATTAAAAAATAATGTCAATGTCAACTACACTACTGGATAAAAATAAAGTCAATGTCAACCACACTACTAATTAAAAATAATGTCAATGTCAACCACGCTCCTAGATAAAAATAATGTCAAAGTCAACCGTACTACTGTATAAAAATAACGTCAATGTCAACCACACTACTGGATAAAAAATTATCTCAATGTCAACCACAGTACTGGTTAAAAATAATGTTAATGTCAACCACACTACTAATTAAAAATAATGTCAATGACAACCAGAATACTGGATAAAGAATAATGTCAATGTCAACCATACTACTGGACAAAGAATAATGTCAACTTCACTAGTGGATAAAAAATTATATCAATGTTAACGACACTACTGGATAAAATATTGTCAATGTCAACCACACTACTGGATAAAAATAATGTCAATGTCAACCACACTTCTGGTTAAAAATAATGTTAATGTCTACCACACTACTGGATAAACATAATGTTAATGTCAACCACACTACTGGATAAACATAATGTCAATGTCAACCACACTACTGGATAAACATAATGTCAATGTCAACCACACTACTGGATAAAGAATAATGCCAAATGTCAACCACACTACTGGATAAAGAATAATGTCAATGTCAACCACGCTACTAGATAACAATAATGTCAATGTCAACCACACTACTGGATACAAATAATGTCAATGTCAACCACACTACTAATCAAAAATAATGTCAATGACAACCACACTACTGGATAAAGAATAATGTCAATGTCAACCACGCTACTGGATAAAGAATAATGTCACTTTTACTACTGGATAAAGAATAATGTCAATGTCAACCACACTACTGGATAAAGAATAATGTCAATCTCATTACTGGATAAAGAATAATGTCAATGTCAACCACATTACTGGATAAAAAAAAATGTGTATGTCAACCACACTACTGGATAAAAATAATGTCAATGTCAACAACACTAATGGATAGAAATAATGTCAATGTCAACAACACTACTGGATAAAAAATAATGTCAATGTCAACCACACTACTAGATAAAAATAATGTCAATGTCAACCACACAACTGGATAAAAATAATGTCAATGCCAACGACACTACTAATTAAAAAATAATGTCAATGTCAACCACACTACTGGATAAAAATAAAGTCAATGTCAACCACACTACTAATTGAAAATAATGTCAATGTCAACCACGCTCCTAGATAAAAATAATGTCAAAGTCAACCATACTACTGTATAAAAATAACGTCAATGTCAACCACACTACTGGATAAAAAATTATGTCAATGTCAACCACACTACTGGTTAAGAATAATGTTAATGTCAACCACACTACTAATTAAAATAATGTCAATGTCAACTACACTGCTAATTAAAAATAATGTCAATGTCAACAACACTACTGGATAAAGAATAATGTCAATGTCAACCACGCTACTAGATAAAAAATAATGTCAATGTCAACCACACTACTGGATAAAAAAAAAGTCAATGTCAACCACGGTCCTAGATAAATTTAATTTCAATGTCAACCACGGTCCTAGATAAAAATAATGTCAATGTCAACCACACTATTGGATAAAAATAAAGTCAATGTCAACCACACTACTAATTAAAAATAATGTCAAAGTCAACTACACTACTAATTAAAAAAAATGTCAATGTCAACAACACTACTGGATAAAGAATAATGTCAATGTCAACCACGCTACTAGATAAAAAATAATGTCAATGTCAACCACACTACTGGATAAAAATAAAGTCAATGTCAACCACACTACCAATTAAAAATAATGTCAATGTCAACCACGGTCCTAGATAAAAATAATGTCAATGTCAACCACACTACTGGATAAAAATAATGTCAATGTCAACCACACTACTAATTAAAAATAATGTCAATGTCAACCACGCTACTAGATAAAAATAATGTCAATGTCAACCACACTACTGGATAAAAATAAAGTCAATGTCAACCACACTACTAATTAAAAATAATGTCAAAGTCAACTACACTACTAATTAAAAATAATGTCAATGTCAACAACACTACTGGATAAAGAATAATGTCAATGTCAACCACGCTACTAGATAAAAAATAATGTCAATGTCAACCACACTACTGGATAAAAATAAAGTCAATGTCAACCACACTACTAATTAAAAATAATGTCAATGTCAACCACGGTCCTAGATAAAAATATTGTCAATGTCAACCACACTACTGGATAAAAATAATGTCAATGTCAACCACACTACTGGTTAAAAATAATGTTAATGTCAACCACACTACTGGATAAACATAATGTCAATGTCAACCACACTACTGGATAAACATAATGTCAATGTCAACCACACTACTGGATAAAGAATAATGCCAATGTCAACCACACTACTGGATAAAGAATAATGTCAATCTCACCACTGGATAAAGAATAATGTCAATGTCAACCACGCTACTAGATAACAATAATGTCAATGTCAACCACACTACTGGATACAAATAATGTCAATGTTAACCACACTACTAATCAAAAATAATGTCAATGTCAACCACGCTACTGGATAAAGAATAATGTCAATGTCAACCACACTACAGGATAAAAAATAATGTCAATGTCAACCACACTACTGGATAAAGAATAATGTCAATCTCACTACTGGATAAAGAATAATGTCAATGTCAACCACACTACTGGATAAAAAAAATGTGTATGTCAACCACACTACTGGATAAAAGTAATGTCAATGTCAACAACACTACTGGATAAAAAATAATGTCAATGTCAACCACACTACTAGATAAAAATAATGTCAATGTCAACCACACTACTGGATAAAAATAATGTCAATGCCAACCACACTGCAGGATAAAAAAAATGTCAATGTCAACCACACTACTGATTAAAAATACCGTCAACCACACTACTGGATAAAGTTTTCTGGGTACCAAGTGTAGTTTGGTTGACGTAATTTTGTTTCAAGCAATACATATATATATTTTAATATTTTATTATTATTATAATTATTATTTATTATTTATTTATTCATTTATTTTTAATCTTTTTTAAGCTTGTTTCGTAATGGCAAGAACACGTTTTAGCTGCAAAATGTTGTACTTGAACAAGCCTCTTTTTCTTTGCATGTGGTTGGTTTTCTCATTATAAAACTAGCATTACCCAATTAACAGTAAATTAGCCAACCAGTGTGTTTCCTCAGAGAGAAATAAGGAGTGTTCCGAATTATAACATCCCATTCATTACCTTTTATAATTGTCTGGATAATTTGGTGATGTTATAATCTGTTTTGTCGAGTTTGCAATCAAATTACCCCCGCTTTGTGTAGAAACCATATCTACAAAAGAAAAATTACATAGAAATCGTCAACTGATAATCCAAATTGTTAATGATGACATATACTTTATTATTATCTCGCTAATTAAGACCGTTTTCTAAGAACTTGTTGAAAAAAGATCACGTTTTTGAAAATAAAATTATATATTTTTATCAAAGCATGTTAATTAAGAAATGGTTAATAAAAAATAAGAAATGGTAATAAATAATTTGAAATTACTGTTTACACGTTAAAAGAACAGAGTGAGTGGGTTGAGATTACATGGAAACATGATCAGGAAAAGAACATAACTACAGGTCAGCAATTGTGGTGACAACTAAATAATACTTATTTGAAATCATTAAAAAATATTTCATGGGGTTGCGGGCAATATCGCAGTATATTGACCGGGCTGGCACCCCGAAAATATGATATGAACCGAAGCGAAGCTGGGGTCTATATTGTATTTTTGGGGTGCCTGCCCGGTCCTTGGGAAATATCGCCCGGAGTAAAATCAATGCATTAAATAGAAAAAGAAATTTATGAGGTATAATATCTATAGATAAAACAATGGTAGACCAAAAAGCCCAGTCATACTTTGACGATGATATCGTTTTTCTCCAACATTAAAATTTGGGGATCATTTGATATCCGTGTACAAAATCAGAGTTTTAATGTTGGATTACGCTTACATTTTCGAGTCTAATACAACACAAAAAATTATGTGATGCCAGTGGCAGCTGTATTATTGGAGCCACGTTATCTCATTACAAACGTTGCTATGAGTTAGCGTAACGTGATGCATTGTTCATGTAATATATTTGCCGGTCGCGCGCTCAACAGTAACTATAGTCTGAAAATGCGATAATTTTTATTTTTGAGACAATGTGGAAACACAGTAAATGTGAACATATGTAAATTGTATTTATACTTGATTTATACTTACCAATCAGTAAACAAAATCCCAAATAAACAAATGAATTAAACATGGTGTAACAAGTATAATTTCCCATTTAACGATAATCAAATGAAGTTTCTAGTGAAATATATTGAATCGAAGTCACAATTTGTAGAGAAAACATTTTTGAATTTCTTGTTCGACTTGGTATAGACTTTAAGATATTAAAGACAAACACGATAGGAAAAGTTTATACATGTTTTGTAAGTATTTAAATCTGATTTTAATCCAGTCTTGTTCTTATTATTATTGAATTGTCGGATTAAACTTATTAATAACTCTTTAAGAGGGTGTTATATGCGCTTATTTTTTTCTCTTTTTATATAAATTTATTTATCTATTTATTTATTTATTCACAATATAGATCTCAAGATTGTTATGAGCGTGATATAGTTATATAATAATATTTTATATTAAAAAATTCTAACACTATGTAATAATAGATAAATTGTGTTTAAAAAGACAGATTTAAAGAGTTATCTGAATGACTTAAGTCCTTAATAATAAAGACAGAATGGAAACCCCCCTCCCAACCGTGTACTTACAATATCCCCCCTTCCCTTCGATTCACCCCTTGTAATAAAAAATTTTGATTTTTTGCCTCTTTATAAATCAAAATTTAAAAAAATCAGTATTCCGAAATTAATATAGAATTATGGAATTTAAAATATTTATTTGATCTTTTTTTAAACTTAATAAAAAAAATAAAATAGTTTATTGAAATATTATTACTGTATAGATTTTGAATTAAACCTTTTCTATTGTTGAAATTATAAAACAAAATATTGATAAATCCCTGGAGTACACACACACACACACACACATATATATATATATATATATATATATATATATATATATATATATATATATATATATATATATATATATATATATATATATATATATATATATATATATATATTAACTATTATTTCATTTATAAATTTAATATATTCTTTAGAAAGCCGTGAGTACTTACTCAAGAAAGACAGAGGAAAATCGTATTGATAAAAAAACATAGATAAATAACATTTCATCTATACTTAAAATATTTAAATATACCTCGAGATAAAACATTACGGTAACACAATTTCACAAGCAGCATGAAGATGTACAATTGTCATTGTCATCGTCGTAGTCGCTGTTGTTGTTTTTGTTCATGTTGTTGTTGTTGTTGTTGTTGTTGTTCTTACGGCAGATGGCGGTGTTAAACCTCTACATGTAGCCCGGAGGCAGACTGTTGATTTTTGTGTAAGTGGATGCCAGGACGGGAAAGGGGGGACCTAAGAACGAGGTGACATTTATTCAGGGCAAGACAGAATCAGGCACCCACAGTACATGACGGTAGGTCGGTTGTTGAATAGCGACTCGAGCAAAGAAGGTACCAGCAGCGAATTGGAAATTTTTTGATTTTTAATCAAAACATGTGGATGGGGTTATTTTAACCCTGATAGCCGAAATAAAGATTGTTATTAAAAGTGCCGAAAAGGAGAAAGATTATGAGAGGGGCCCTATGCCAGCGGTAACGCCTGCTCTGTATACGAAAACCATCAGTGATTTTTATCGTGCCCCGTCAGGCGGTCGGATACACGTGAACTACGGTTTAACGTTTTCTAATCCGTAGATAAGTAGTAGCAGAAGTCCATGAATGTCCATGAATTACTTGAAGTGTGTAAGTCTCTATATACCCCTTTACATCGCGTTGCTTCCTTTTTGTGTCGATTTTAGAATGATGTGACGTATAGGGTATCTAGATAGCGCCCTCCCACGGCAAATTTCTGAACTAATTTTCTTCGCTGGAGAACTGCATTGTGGGTAATTCATATATATTCTGAACGCCTCGGGCATTTGAACACCTAGGGAAAAACTCCAAAGAAGTTCCGGTTGTCAATATCAGCTGTAAACTGTCAAATATACTACGATTAGAGTTATTTAGACGTACTCAGTTTCAAAATGGAAAAATTGATTAGAAGCACACAGTGTAATTTATTTCTTCTCGACCGAACAAAGTTGGAAAAGGGAGTTAATTGTAGCCTGACAAATAACTTGAAAACAAAACAAACAAGAAGATCTCAAATGTTGGACCAATGCGGTGGTTTTTCTGACCAGAAACATGGAAATTTTTTCTTCTCAAATCGGTTGAGAATAAAATGTTAGTAATGGTCACAAATTGATCACCATTTCTTTCTCAATCTCATATTGTCAATATTTCCCTGTTTATCGTGAACACAATTTATTTATTTATTTATTTATTTATTTATTTATTTATTTATTTAATTATTTATTGAGGCGTATTATGTCTATATGTTACTTTGTTTATGATTTTGTAATTTTTTTTTTTTTGTTATTAAAAAAGAACAAATTAAATAAAGAAAAAATCGCTTTATAAAAAAGTAGTAGTAATTCAAGTTTTTAGATGCATTCTAAAGTTGAAATGTCTCTTAATTTAACATTGCAATTTTTAACAAGAAATTAGATATTGAAATTTCCTTGCATGGTCATTGTTCAGTTCAATAATATTTATTTAGATTATTTGCAAGTTGATAAATTTTGTTTTATTTTAAAAAATCTCATCTTTACTGCTCTCTCTCACCAAATACAAAAATTATCAAAAATCAATTGTTTGAACTGGGTTTTATGTACCAGTCATGATTTTTTTCACTTATATAAAAAATCATTAACCACAATTTCATATTAAGATAAAAGTTGTTAATCTGAAGCAGTTTTTCTTTCTTAATATTTTAAGATGTGGAGTGACAGAAATTTATACCTTTTCAGTGGGATTAGGTTGAATCATATTCATTTAAATTTTTGCTAACATATTTCTTTTTTTTATTAAAACTCAAATGATTAAATTATTGTTCTCACAATAAATTATGAGACTATTTATTGGGTTATTTGTCTTTGCCAAAAAGTTGAGAGAGAGAGAGAGAGAGAGAGAGAGAGAGAGAGAGAGAGAGAGAGAGAGAGAGAGAGAGAGATCTTGTTATTTGCTAACAAAAACAAATGCAGACTATCCCTTTTTCTTTATTTTTTTATTATTTATTTATATTTATAATTTTTTTAAATCTTTAATCCCAATAATATCAATAACAGTATGACAATGGTAAAGAAAACTTAAGTTCTTCTTTTTTATTAGTGAAGCTGTTTAAATGAATTCTTAGTTAATTAGTTATATATTTAACAAATTCTCAGGTCGTAAGTTGACACCTTTGAAGTTCATAAACTCCTAGTCAGTAAGGAATTCATATCTTTGATTTTAATAAATTCTCAGGTAAAAAGTTGGCACCTTTGAATTTACATCTTTTCTAGATTATGTTGACCAGGTGTATATTCCAAATTAATTAGTTTTCTCTGGGAATTTGCAACTTATAATTACATCTACATACTGATTTTATTTTCACATCTAGCATACAAAAGGAAGTTGTTTTATTATCCTTGATGATAATTTTAATTATTTTTAATATACAACTGAAAAGTGATAGACTTTCAATCTCAATCGACCTCAGGCTTCACAGGTATTTTTACCAATTACAAGTGATAACTTTTTAATTTACAATATTCAGTCTTTAACAATGAACTGGTACAGTCATCGAGAAAATCAGCTGATAACGATGAATATCCATAATTTACACAAAACCTGGTATAATACAAAGGTTTGTGCCATTATGTCACAATTCGTCACATTAACAGTTGAAATTACCGTAATTCTTCTATGTATTCGGACAGATTTTAATAATTTCATTTTCAAGTGTCTGGGAATTTAGAGTTAAATTTAGAGAAAATTAAATATCTTGAAAATGGGGGGTGTCCAAATATTTAGAGTGTCTGAAAAAAAATTAGAGACATTTTGGAGCCGATTTTGGGTCCCGGTTACCTCTCGGTATTTTAACACATCAACAGTGATATCCACGCATAAATCAATAATAAAGTAAACTTTTAAATAAAATACAAGTAAAAGTTACTTTTATGTTGTTTATTTTATTAATTATTATTTTTTTAAGTGTTTGTTGATCAATAATCATGATTCTGTAAGTAATACACATCGAGTTTACAAGTAAACAACGTGACTTTTTTCATTAAATCCCACCGTTTGAGGTGCACCAACATGCCGCTTTCTACTTGTAATTGTCTGTAGTCAAATTATTATTATTCATCGTGTGTTGCAATAATTGTGGATCAAGTTCAGAGAATTTCGTTCCAATCAAACACTCAATATTTTACCACGCGTAGGCCTCCGTTATGTGTGTACATTTTAAGAAATGGCAATGCAAAGATGGAAAAAGCCCCGACTCCCGCAAATAAAATGTTACAAATTAAATTATTTTAAATCATATTTCAAACATATTTTAATGTAATTCTCATCTTGGAAAACAGTTTTTTACATGGTCGTTTCGGGAATTCCCATAACAAACACAAAATGAGAGTAAGTGAAAAACGTCACTGCCTGTTTTCATCAGAAAAAATGTGTTTGATGTTGAACTAGTGTACCGACAAGATTCTGTCTTACACGATTTTCTCGGCAGTGAAATCATTGTAATGCGACACCCGGTCGCCATCTTGAAATTTTTAGTAGCGGTCACGCTAAGGTAAGCAATGCGATGTTAAGACCCATATCGCTTACACACTTCAAGTAATTCATGGACTTGGACTTCTGGTATAGTAGGTATCTTTATTTTCTAATGCATACACTATACTTATAGCATTGATACAAAATTAGTAAATGTGGCAAGGCACACTATATACTGTATGATATTTCAAAATTATTAATACAATAATATAATAATTAATATGGAAAGACTAAAGTTAATTATAAAAATAAACATTCACGCCTCTTAAATGAAATATATAAATATTAATATTTTGCAAATTTACAAACCATTTTTCTTTTACCTAAATTATATTAAAAGTGTCATATACCACTTTTTGAATTTAATCATAAAAATACCTTTAAAAAGTGATATATGACAATAGAAAATACCACTTTTTGAATGTATTTTTATGATTAAATTCAAAAAGTGGTATATGACAAAAGAGAAATTTATTAATATTTGGCCAATCGCTAAAAAGAACTATCTAGATATTTTCTTCTCGCATGTGTGTGATAGATTTATCTCACTGGGGTGGTGGTGCGATATTTTTTCCATATTGCACCCCGCGTGCGCACGTGTAGCCTATCTCAGTTGAACGGGGACTACATTTTTTCAATTGGTAAGGGTCATCATTTAGCAGGAAAAATTTATATGAAAACGATATTAAAGCCTTTTATGATGAATAATATTATTTTTACTAAACAATGTATATATACAAATCTGTTTTTCAGGATTTTCAATCAATATTTTAAAATTCTTTGTAAGCGGACTTTACGTAACGGTCATTTTCCAAGTCCACCATATACAGCCGTCGATGTAGTTGACTTTTTTAAGAGAGAGACGCACACATCGCATTCAGACACATTCACACAGAGCAAACAACAACTACTGTCTGATTCACGTCTGCCGTAGCACTAGTTTTTCAAGGTTTTAGAAGAGATATCAATATATTGTGTAGCATGTCACATACCGTTATGACGTATGCATTTTGTCGTAATTTACTGACACCAAACTAAATGCCATATTAGCTGGAGTAAAAAATGCAGAGCTTTTTAAAATCCTTACGGGGATTAAATATGGTAAAACACACAAACACTCATTCCGGAAATATATCGCTGTAATAATCATGCGGGTAAGGGTAGAAAACTCTGGAATAGTCCACTCAGCTGTAGGTAAGACCGCTTTTGTTAGAACCACAGAATACACCCTTTTGTTGTCAAGCTAGCAGACGATATTACCTGGCGAGCAAAAATGGGAAAGTCGGTCATGCGCAATTCTATTTTCTTAACCCGCATGATTTTTCAGCGATGTATTTCCGGATTGAGTGTTTGTGTCTTTTCCCATATTCAATCCCCGTAAGGATTTTAAAAAGCTCTGTATTTTATACTCCAGCTAAGATAGCATTTATTTTGGTGTCAGTTAATTACGACAAAATGCATACGTCATAAGGGTATGTGACATGATACAAAATTTTTTGATATCTCTTCTAAAACCTTGAAAAACTAGTGCTACGGTAGACGTGAATCAGACAGTAGGAAACGCTGTATAGTACAGTTTATTATTTGACTGGCCTCCAAAGTAAATATATAGGAGGGGTGGGTGCCGTTTATGAGTACGGTAGAAGCTCTGTAAAGAACAGCTTATGAGTTGATTTGGTTGGCAAACAAGGGCCCCGATAGATAAAAGTGAGTTACCTGAAAAATAAACACAATATCACATATATATGGGAGCAGGTTTATCAAGTGCTAGTTTAGCGGTTTCCTCAACAGTCTCAGAGCTGTTATCATTACAATTTGTGTTAATATAATATAATCATACATGGCAATGAACACTAGTATGCAAACCGTAAATGCGTTACCAATATTTTAAGCCACCTACTGGGAATTATACTAACTTATTACTGTATAAATACCCATTTGATTAGACAACATACTGCTTAAATCTGTTTATGTCACGATTTTGTCATTCTGAAACATTATCCACAACTGAATGAAAACAGAAAATTGAACAAAACCACAGTGAATACATTAAAAATAACAATAATATTCCAAAATTATTCCGTTAATGATAATAACCGTTTTTTAAATCACAAAACCCCAGTTATATATTTATTTATTTATTTATTTATTTATTTATTTATTTATTTATTTATTTATTTATTTATTTATTTATTTATTTATTTATTTATTTATTCCGTAGCAGTTATTTCAGTTATTTATCATTGACGATAAGTAATAGATCGGTTTCGTTTGAAAGTTTATCATAAAAGAGACAAGAGTACGAACGCATCGACGTAAACAACACAACGACATGAACGAACCTGGTAACGATAACATGACGACGTGCACGTAAATGAATACGAACACGGCGATGTACACGAACACTGAACGACTTTTAACAAATACAGAACAACGTGAACGAATACAGATGCGTAAACAAATACAGTGAAGTAAACAAAGAACACAGAACGACGTAATCGAAAACAAAACGACGTAAACGAACACAGAACAACGTAATTGAATATAGTGACGTAAATAAATGCAATTAAGTTAACAACGAACACAAAACGACGTAATCGAACACAAAACGACATAAACGGACACAGAACAATGTAATCGAACACAGAACGAAGTAAATTGACACAAAACGACGTAATCGAACAAAACTGGCGTAAACGAACATAAAACGATGTAAATAAACACAGAACGATGTAGTCGAACACAGAACCACTAGTTACACTTAAACGTACAAACGAATACAGTGTCGTTAACAAATGCAGTTTGGTCAACAAACGCGACGACATAAACGAACAAAGCAACATAACAAATAAAAACGACGACGCAAAAAAAAAAAAATTAAAAAAAATAATAATAAATAAAATAAAAAAAAAAAAACAGGTCTGTTCTCGTATATTGAATTCAGTGATCGCATTATTTTATTAATCGATAAAAGAAGTAACATACGTCAAATAATAATTTTGAAGCCGTGTTGTACGGAAATATTATATTAATTTTATATACTAATGTAGTAAACTAAATATATACAATATCTTCATCAAAATGAGGAAACAAAATTACACCTACCCTTTATACGTTAGAAATCACGCTGCGGGATTAGGGGGATACCTGGTGATGTTCAAACCACTCCATGTAATCTTTAATGAAATGAAATGGCCAAATTACATTATGTAACTACCCTGTTTATAATCTTCTGTGAAGCTCCACTGAAAAAGAATTTTACAGGAGCAAGTGTGGTGTTACAGATTTAACATTAAGGTATTTTTTTGGTATTTTTCTTTAAAAAATCATTCATTCATTAATTTATTAATAATTCATTTATTTATTTATTTATTTATTTTTCTATTTATTTATTTATTTATTTATTCATTCATTCATTCATTTATTCATTTATTTATCTATTATTCATTTATTTTATTTATTTATTTATTTATTTATTTATTTATCATTCATTTATTCATTTATCATTTGTTTATTTATTTATTTACTTATTTATCTATTATTTATTTATTTAGATGCCGTGTTTAACCACTCTGATACCTATTATTTGTTGCTGTTTTCTGTCGAGCAGATTTGCGTTATCTCTGGGTATGATCCTTTCTACATCCGTTGTCGATAATTATCAACCGACAGGTAAGATTCCTTGAATAGTTACCTTCATTACGAAGGGAAACCATCAACTTAACCATACAAATAGTGTATGATGTGATGTTAATTATAATATATTTGCCATTGTTAGGTTTTCAAGTTTGTCCACTAATTAATTTTCTTATCATGAAAATCCCTATTAAAAAACTTTAGCCAAATGTAAGGTGAAACAAAAATAATTACCAACCCCCAGACTGAAAAAAAACATAAGTTAAAACCGTTTCTATTTGTCTGATAAATTCTTCTTGTTCATTTACTAAAGTTAATATATATATATATATATATATATATATATATATATATATATATATATATATAGGCAACTGCCTCGGTAAAAGTCAGATCATGGAAATTTTTTAATTTATTACCGAGAGTCACAAAGAAAATAGAAAAAGATAATAATAATAATAATAATTTGTATTGAACAAATATAAAATTATGTTTTGTCCTTAGTAGCGCAGTGTTGATTATTCAGACGGTCTTAGTAAATTTCAAGTTCATGTGTCGCCAAAATGCGCCATTTAACGCCATTATTTTCTAATTTTTATCGGGGAAGCATGCCAACAGCTCCTAGATTTGAAGCGCTTTCGACGCTTTTGTTTTTTGCCTCGGTTATACTTGTTTGCTATCTACGCCTCTAATTAAATGTCAGTGCGTTGTAAAAAGACCTTATTAATTATTGACAAAAATTGTACTTTTTAGTCTGAATTTTAACATCCAAATAAAATGTATCAGAAATACCCTTACCCGATAAATTTATAAATTTTATTTTCAAAAATTATTTACTGCAAATATTGTAAGATAATAAGTGCGATCATGACATTAAGAGTGACTCTTCTCAAACGAGCTGACTTATTTAATGAGTAATTAAGACCAGAGTTAAAAAGGGATGAAACTCTCTCTCTCTCTCTCTCTCTCTCTCTCTCTCTCCTCTCTCTCTCTCTCTCTCTCTCTCTCTCTCTCTGACATATATATCATCATATATGATTATTAGAAATCTCAAAATACTGCAGCATAATTTACCACGGTTATAATAATCATATCCATCACCATCACTCATTAAAATCATGTTAACATTATAAACGAAAAGTACTCTGTCTCCGGCTTAAAAATCTGTAACTCATCCGCAATGATTATGATTGTTATATTCATATATATTATATATACAATCTTTCATAAACATATTGAAATGCGAGGTGATTACAGAAAGCAATAAATAGATAAATAAATGCTAGTAAATAACTAAATAAATACTAGTAAATAAATGAATAGATAAATAATTTGTAAATATTTCTAGATCTGATGTGCATAGAAAATGTTTTAATGAGTTTATTTGTGTTTTATTTGCCATGATCTCATGGTTTTGCATTGTTACAGTACAGAAAGCACATGCGCCTATAATTACTGATTTATGTATGCATGTATCACCATCTGTGGACTCATGTTGAGGGTAGAATTTGCCTTAAGTGCGCGCGTGTGTGGTGTGTGTGTGTGTGTATGTATGTGTGTGTGGATTGACAGGTAGATGTCATATTTAATTTCATTGGCTAAAATTGAAACGGGGCGTTGTTATATGTAAATTAATGCAGGACCAAATTATTGATTGACACTACATTTGACAACATCAATATCACGTCTAATTAATCAAGAAAATTTAAAGTAAATCTTTATGTTGATTTTAATCCAATATCGTTAATGAATAAGTTTTATTATACCAAAGAGTGAAAAGTGTATAAACAACATTAATTTTGAGTAGTATCAATAATTTTTATTTACTTAAAATTCCACATATCCCTGAGAAACATGTATAATTAAAAAAGTCAATAGCGAGTATAACACGCTTCATTTCTGTAAAAGGGTGAGGTTAAACAATTACTTTTATTCGCAACTGCATGAGACAAAATGAAAAATGACCAAAACAAATAAAAACAAATAAAAAACAAAGTAAACAAAACAAATAATACAAACAAAAAATAATCAAAAAAAAAAAAAAATAAAAAATAAAAAAAAGAAAGAAAGAAAAAAGAAGAAACCCAAAGAAGAAAAGGTTTCATGTCTATCACCTTGATAAATAAATTGTGATTATGTAAATATATGTCATGTGCTACTTTTGAATTGTATTATTTTATAAAAGATCAGAAGTAGCACATGACAGTTATATTTTATTTTTCAGTGCACCATTATATTTTATTTTTCAGTGGAGTCAAAACATATCTGAAAATAATATATAATGTTTTTTTAATAATCTTTTTTAAATTTCAGATGCTTTGATTTCAAGTACAGAAATCATCGATGGAGCGTTAGACGACAAAATCGACGAAAAAAGATTTTATCCAAATCCTATGTTTGACAAGATTCCAGGTAATTTTGCATTTAATTTACATCTCAGTAAAATTATCAGCTTAATTATACGAATCTGTCAAACTTCATATAAATTCAAATAAATTCAATATGACAAACTGTTCACATTTGCAATTCTTTTTAATTTTTATGAAATTAAGTAATGATTTGAAATTCAGTATCCAAAAATTTGCACATGATGTGCAACTTCTGAAATTTTAAGAAATATTACAATTCAAAAGTACCACATTGCAATACTGAAATATGGAAATTAAAATAATACCTAAATTTATGGCTTTTATGATCATTATAAAGACATGAAAGACTAACTCATTATATCATCAGATTAAGGCCAACGGAATTCTAAAAAAAGTAAATTATTATTCACAATAATTTGTCTTTGTTTATGTGAATATCAAAATGGCAACTGATTACATATACACGGCAGTTGTCATAGTAACATGGAAGACGTGGCAACAAACTGTTAAAAACAATGAAAGACCACGAGACCAACAAATTCCCCTTTTTACAATTATTTTTTAACTGAAGTTTTAACTTATATTGAGACGGTCGGATCTAGGGTGATGGATGAAGCCGAAGTGACCATAAAACAAACAAACAAATCGCCGACCTTCGACAATCGAACCGGCATATTTTTTATATACCCGGATCTGCACCCAATGGGATTTGTACCTAGACAATGGCAGGCCACGTGATCTGTAAGCATACTGTACACCGCCGATCACTCTTTTTTTAATGGACCACATTTTACTAATTTTTGTAGTAGTGCTTCTTTCGGAAGAGACGTTAAGCCGTTTGTCCCGTGTAACCGACCGCCTGACGGGGCACGTTAAAGACCCCCTATATTTTTGGAAAACAGAGTAGGCATTTACGCCGGCATAGGGCCCCTCCCTTTATTAAAACAACATCAACTTTCGGCACCCCCTTTTTAAGAGCTTTAAAAGCTTCTAATAACCCCACCCAGATTTTCAATTTTATTTTATTCAAAATTTCAAATCTCCTTCTCTTCACATGCTTGACGGCGCTCCCTGTGTAAACATTCAATTGAGTGGGGATTTTGTTTTAATTTTTCAGGTTCAAAAATCAGTTTAAACCCAAACATGAAGAAACTTTTAATCTTGCTGACAGATCTGATGAATAAAAACAAGTTGAATATAAAAGAACTAATTAACCTTTTCCCTGGAGATGTTAAAATGAGCATGCGCCAGCCAGAGCCGAGATATTTGTATAGATTTCCTTTCAGACGGTTTCGAGGTTAGAGACATCTATAGAAAGAGAACAATGGTTCTGTTTTCACAAAGATAGTAGTATATCTATCTTCGTTATGACAAAATGGTGTTCATAAACAGATATATATATATATATATATATATATATATATATATATATATATATATATATATATATATATATATATATATAGAAAGACCTAAATAAAACTTTGTTTCCATGGTAACCAGTTGTTTACAACATTACGGAACACAATTAAATGCTGTTTACAGCTAAGCAATTCGTAGTTAAGATATTTTTTTCATCTTCTCAACATAAATCCAAAAGATAGCAGGTAAAAATCAGTTTATACAGTCTTACTTCATACATTTATATGATAAAGATATTGATGGCCTAAAAGCAAAGCTTTTTTAGTAAATTTAAAAACTGTCTTTTTCGGTTCGATTGGAGATGTTCATTAATCACACTTATTAACAAGAATCATAGCTAATTATAAAAACTCTTATGCAGATCTCTATATCCTGTTTATTAGGGGTGTTTTCGAAAAATACTAGTCAGGAGACGGTACAATTTCTCAGCCGAAAGGTGAGTGAGATTTAGTCTCGATACACGTATTTTCCAGAATACAGCTTATAAACATGATAATTAACAATTGAACTCTTTTAAAATGATGTTCATTGTCAATATGAATGCAAAAACTTTGCAAGCAAACTGAATAACTCACGTTAGTTATATTTTCCTTTAATGTTTTTTAAAAATTATTCATTGATTTAAAACTCAAAATTTTCAATCTATAACACATGCACACCGGGAGGATTCCAGTAGACACAACAGCCACAAAGAACGTACATGTGCATTTAAGACCGAGAACATGATTTTCAACCGAAATATAGTCCACAAATAACAACACATTTATTTTAATGATATTCAAATTATTATTATTATTTTACATCTAATATTTTCAAAAATATATTATGGTAATAAACCGTTCTTGTATATGCGCTTTTAAGCCGTTTCAGTCGTGTTTCTCTACCTATGATATTGTAGTTCCGGATTGTGTATTGCATTTTATATGTATTCATACACGGAGTGGCAATGTTTTTGTCGTTCATAGCCATGCTTGGAGAAAAACGAAATGCACACGGCAAATGAAAATATATCGGTATAAATACACCGCATATTAGTGCAATAATTACGTTGATTACAATTTGCTTAAATCTGATGCGTGCAAAAATACAAAGTACTTTGAAAAAGCATTATCATGTAATAACCTACATGCCAATTTCGTAACATTCGATGTATGCAAATCTTTCACCAGATAACAAATTACATCTTTAGTTGGCTCGCCAAATCGACCTTAAATGAATGATATTTATATGTATCAAGAAGAACCGTACACAACAGTGAAACATGTTTTACAAATAATAAATTCAGTTATGTTTTAGAAAACATTTTAACTTATTTTTAAGTTTTAAATTTACTTCACACAAAGGAGAAACTTTATCGAGATATTTTAAATTATATATATATATATATGTATGTATGTATGTATGTATGTATGTATGTATGTATGTATTCAAAATACTGCACATCACTAGAACCTTAAAACATACTATTCTATTTTCCGAGATTTAAAGGTTTATTTGTCGCTTTAAATTTACTAAGACTACAAACCTACTGTTTGAGCCACTGTTTGTTACAGTGAACTATGCACAACTTTTATTTAAAAAATCCAATTAACTTGAATTAAGTTCGGTATTTTTTTTAAATCACTTGAGTTTACTCGCAACTAAAAATAGTTATGCGCATCCATGGGGTATTTCAGTAGAAAGGAAACTGTTCCTGCTGCTATGAGGATTTTGCATGTTGAAATTGATGATGTTTACATCGAAAGTAATGCTTTTGGCGTCGTATGCGCAGATGAATCCACAATTTGCCTTGTTTTTCAACATGTAAAATCCCCATTGCGGCTATTTTTACTTTGCGTAGAAATATTCCATGATAATTGAGGATGCGCATATCAATTTCCCAATACGACTAGAAAATCCACAATTTGCCTTGTTTTTCAACATGTAAAATCCCCATTGCGGTTATTTTTACTTTGTGTAGAAATATTCCATGATGATTGAGGATGCGCATATCGATTTCCCAATACGACTAGAAAAATCCACAATTTGCCTTGTTTTTCAACATGCAAAATCCCCATATTACGGCTATTTTTACTTTGCATAGAAATATTTCATTATAATTCAGGATGCGCATATCGATTTCCCAATACGACTAGAAAAATCCACAATTTGCCTTGTTTTTCAACATGTAAAATCCCCATTGCTGCTATTTTTACTTTGTGTAGAAATATTCCATGATAATTGAGGATGCGCATATCAATTTCCCAATACGACTAATAGGCTCTAATAAGTGAAAAATACCAAGGTTAATTCACATTAATTGGATTTTCTGTTAAAGATTTCCATAATTTACTATCACGAACACAGCAACTCATACTGTAGTATTGTAAACCAAATTAAATACCGTTATCGGCTTGATTGGAGATGCTCATCGCGATCCGTCATTTTGATTGATCCGACGAGAACCACTGCTTATAAAGTTAACTGGATATTATGCCGGTTTGAGTGAAGGTGTTCATCGGTCAGAAACACATCTCATTATTTAAAATAAATTATTTACTTGTTTTACAAAATATGTTCATGAATGATTAAATTCCACAGATAATTATGCAAACAAATGACAAATCATTTTCTTGTTTTACCAGTGACCCGGATGAACAAGTTTATATAACCTTGGTAAAATAACGTATCATTTCTTACTAAAGACTCCTACCGGGTCTGACCCAAGATTTAAACACCATTGTTTCTCTCTAATTACTTAGTTGTT
>CM056604.1:3234106-3386606 GCA_029721355.1 Tegillarca granosa | reverse complement strand
TAAACAAATTCAATAGCATTATTACATGTTTTGATATGGATAATTGCTTTAATCTCTTTGTCAATTATCCATTAATATGTAGGTTATGGCTACTTCACAGTCATGACACACGTCAATCAAATTTGTTGGTTAAACACCTCACAGTTCGTGAAATAGATTTGCTATCAATCAAAGTTGAATACCTGTCCAATCAAAATACACTAGCTAATAGAATTGTCAATTTAATGGATATGACTTATGTCAGAAGACAGAACGCATGATTCTGATCTATTAAACTTGTATAATTTACATACATTTCGAATTATAAATTTATACATGCAGATTCGGACTCCCGTGATCAATTGGTTTCTTTTAACAAAAAACATTGTTGCAACAATGGGGTATGAGGGAATGAAAATATATATTAAAATGAATACTGCTCGAATTATAATTGTACAATTCGATGTTAACTTTAAATTTACTTGTCTTCCGCCCTTTCTCTTAGTCAGCTTTCGATTACTAGTAATGGATACTATCAATCCATCTCGAGATCAGTCCATCAGCAGGTGTATATTTTAGACAATATATAGATTATGGATGGTGGGGAATCATACGTAACTGGTATCCCAGTTACAATCTCTAGTTATTATCATTATTATTATTATTATTATTATTATTATTGTTGTTGTTGTTGTTGTTGTTGTTGTTGCTGTTGTTGTTGCTGTTGCTGTTGCTGTTTAACAACTTCAAGAATGTTTATCAATGGAGAGAGAGAGAGAGAGAGAGAGAGAGAGAGAGAGAGAGAGAGAGAGAGAGATTTCAATTAGCATTTAAGATGTGTTCTAAGTACAAACATTTCATTGCTGTTTAACAACTTCTGGAATGCTGTTGAAATGTCTACCTATTATTTCATTTTATGTCTATTGTAGGTTTAAAAATGCTTGACTAACTAAAGATATTTGCAAACGGCACGATTAATTGAGATTGCTTTAGGTTTTATTTCAGTGGATGGAAATTGCTTGGGCGTCATTACGATGCAAAGAAAGACTCTATAGGTGCCTTTAGGATTAATTTCTGTCAATAAGGAAAACTGTATGATCGTCATAAAGATACAGTTTGTCTCTTCAAAAAATTCACAAGAAAACATATATGGGCGTCATTTAGATACAACCAATTCTAAAACCTTTGGGTCTATTAAGTAAATATTTGATGCCCTCTAAACATCACTTTCCCTTTATGATGCGCATAGGACAATGTGTATGGAGGGTTCTATAGTGTGTAACACCAATCGTGACATGTTGCATCAGTTTTAAGGTCTATTCTGAAGCGCCTGAAACTTTTATTTCAGATGCAAATGTTGGAAAGAACCTTCAATAGATATTTAAGTCCTTCTCAGACCCAGCCATGGTTCCGGACCTCTGACCTGCCACATATGTAAATGAAAATTCGATATCAGTGAATAAAAATAATGTTATATTTCATTTTCTTATATTGTTAATTGGTTTTGGATCTATTGTGAGTTGTTTCAATGAAATATTTGTCATTCAGAGGAATTTGTAGGATACATTTTTTATACAACCTAACATTAACCCCGTGTATTGATCTTGATATAAAAGAAGTGCGGTTATCAGTCTCGTAAGAATATTGAATTATCGGGATTACATTATGACAGCACTTTGACAATATAATATCCCATAATTCACTGTAAATAAAGTACGTGATACAAATTTAATCACAATAAATACAGTCTTGTACATCAAACAAATCACTCAAATCTCTCTCTTCTTGTGTGAAAATTCCCGTTTGCCGACGAAGGTCTATAGATTCTTTTCTAAAGATTTGACCATCTCTGTGCAAGTTAACGGATCCCCGCAACACCCAGAATGTAATATTCCATTACATTTCCCATTTTATTTTGGATATGTTCAAATGCATTTCTGCTTCCGGTATCGCATTCGTCATTTTATTTATTTATTTATTTATTTTATTTTTTATTTATTTATTTATTTATTTATTTATTTATTTATTTATTTAGATTTTTGTATTATTATTTTATTTATTTATTTATTTTTTGAATTTATAAAACATTTGACCACCTTTCTATGCGGGGCGATGAAACTATTTTTACTCATTGGTTCAAGGCATAAGCCACGTTACAGTTTGGTTGGTTTCATTTTTAAATTTGACTTCACTTTAACCAGGGTATAAACAATGTTCCACTTTATTCCTCTTTTCGACCTGTTTAAAAGGTCTAATTATTTAATATTGCTTGTAAACCTATTAAAAATAAGTGATTTTTGACACAGATTCGCACGAACAAAGATAAAGTGATTTTACATGATTTTTAAAAACAATTAAATATCATGTTTGAAACAATGTTTATGTAGTCCAAAACATTCATATATTACTCAAAACAAACAAATTCAATTACAATCCAAGTACAATCATACAAATTTGACATGAGGCCTCCTAGGAGTTTTAACACGTGTGTTAGTATTTTAAGATGATACATGACATACATGTCGATATCTGTCAATTATGAATTAATATATAGGTTTGATTGAGTTTTTCCCTTTTCTCTGCTTTCTTTTAAAACATTATCTTATAGATTACCGTCATCTTGTAGAATATTTATTGGACATTTTAAGACTAAGATCTAATTACAGCGATACCTAGATCACTAGGAGACGGTAAATACTCGGAGATATTTATGAGTTCATAAAAAGAAAATGAAATCCTTTATTTACAATATGTTGGATAATCTATCGGTTCTTCAGGATCGATAATCTTATCATATTTATCTGTAATTTTGATAAAAATTTTATTTGAACCTCTACGAATCTTAGGGGGTAACCCTGTGATAAAAATTTACCTTCTTTGATGGATTTGAAGTTCTCAACATGGATTTTAACGCTTTACATTAAGTCTGTTATATTGGGTCTAGGATTGGTTGACACGGCGTTGTGTTTACTGTTGCCATGTCAACGCATGCTCAAACCATTTTGAAATTTGCAATTGCAACGAATTCAAGCTAATAATTTAATAATCGCGGTATATTGTCGCGGTAATAATACGTATCAGCGATACTTTGGCTCAACTTATATTTGCAGTCAGAGACTAATAAAATTAATTGTTACATTATAAACGTACTGCCAAATGTTTATTCACCACAATTAAAACTGCAATGTGTCAGAAATTGTTAGTTTCCTTTGCTAAGGGTTGTTGATTTTCTCAGGGAACTCCGATTTTCCACCGCATTGATATTGTATAAAGCATCTTGACTAGTATTACACCAATACACAACTCTTTACAGTAACAAATTATTATCATTATTTAATTGTTTATTTCTTATTTGTTTGTTTATTTTCTATTCTATTTAGTATTACATTAATTTCATGGTGTGTTGAAACTCTTGTATCTGTTACATTTTCTTGCCGCGATAATTTGAAATGCTGATGAGAATAAAACAAATAATTAGATTAACAAAATTATTGGTTTATTTGTTCTTTTCACACTAATTCAAAACATTAAACTATTTTTTTAAAATCATTAAAGAACTTTTAAGACATTTAAAAGTGAATAGTTAGTTCGTAAGTTGAAAACTTGTACCATAACATAACAACTTTGAAACAGACGTCAAAGTAATCAAATGGCTGTAAATGTTAATCTTTTTCTCAAATTCTTTTCCAGTCACGACGGATTGTATTCTTCGTCCATGTCAAATCTAGCACGTGCTACGAAATGCGAAATTTTATTTCTTTTAACCAATACGGTATAAACAGGGAAATTTCAATTTACTGTACCATATGTGAAGGTAAATACGAAATACTTAATCAAATCATAGCAAAAAATCCTGGTGATTATGAATACAACATGACTATTTACCGTAAAGACTTACAATGTCGGACTGGGGTATGATTTACCAACAAAAACAAAATGTGTGAAGTTTTTTATGTCGGTGCATTTTATGTTGTCACATAGCAACCTGTGATACACAGATAAAGAAAATAATTTATTTTATGTAATTTTGGACTCCATGCTGATAAATAAACGGAAATATTCCGGTAATTTTAATTTGATATCTATTAATAAATCCGTTATCCATGTTAGTCGTTCGACGTTACTAATTCCATTTTGTTTCCTATGTGGTGGATAGAGGAGGTAGTGCTGACAAAATTTTACATAATGTATTTGAAAAACAAAAATAATAATAACAATTAAAAAAATGAAAACAAAATATAATTCTTTTCAACTGTTGTTCAAGTAGAGAGTTGAGTAATGGTGTTTAACGTCCCAGTCAAGAGTATTTTACTTATATCGAGACGTCGCCAGCTATAGACGAAAGTGCAGAAATTTTACCTGTGCGTTACGCTGAAGGCATTATACAGCAGAGTTCTTTATCGTGCCATGCCTGCCATGACATGGGACCTCGTTTATGTTAAGTTACCATCCGAAGGAACCGTGACTTTCATTTCGTAATGCCGAGTGATGATGATGATGATAATAATAAAAATAATAATAATTTATTATTATTATTATTATTATTATTATTATTATTATTATTATTATTATTATTATTATTATTATTATTATTATTATAGAACTGTGCAGTCTCGTCTTAAACAAATCAGCTATCCAACTTTGGACAGATCGTATTGTGTAAAAGTTTGTCAGTTTGCGGTTTACCTTGGGCATTCCGGTTTCCTCGACCATCCCGGCTATCATGTCATCAAGTCCCTATAATCATTGAATCCTTTCCATGCATTGGAAACTCCCTAATAAAACATTGATTTTTTTCAAATATGTTATTTATGAACGAAATCATTGGTTTACCAAATCCACAATTCTAGTAAAGATGAGTACCCGTTTGATAAGAAGGTCTTTTGATACATCTATAATTCTTGTTTCACGACTGGAAGAACATTCTGGGTGGACCTGGCTGTACTAATTCTTAACTTATCCCCGTGAAAATCTTTTTAAGGGTGTTACAAATTCATAGATATACACCATATATATATTATAGGATATCGGATATCAAATGATCACAAATACAAACAATTATCTTCAAAATCTGATATTTTTGTAAATGTTAAACATGGGTATTATGTACGGGAATCAAACTTTAAAAAATAAATAAATAAATAAAATTGGTCAACCTTAGCAACTGATCATATGTGATACTCATAACTGAAGTAAAAAGATGCATGGTCCCTAATGGTAACTTAAGTAACAACATGGTCCCTAATGGTAACTTTAGTAACACCATGGTCCCTAATGGTAACTTAAGTAACACCATGGTCCCTAATGGTAACTTTAGTAACACCATGGTCTCTAATGGTAACTTTAGTTACACCATGGTCCCTAATGGTAACTTTAGTTACACCATGGTCCCTAATGGTAACTTTAGTAACACCATGGTCCCTAATGGTAACTTTAGTAACACCATGGTCACTAATGGTAACTTTAGTTACACCATGGTCCCTAATGGTAACTTTAGTAACAACATGGTCTTTAATGGCAACTTTAGTTACATCATGGTCCCTAATGGTAACTTTAGTAACACCATGGTCCCTAATGGTAACTTTAGTTACACCATAGTCCCTAATGGTAACTTTAGTTACACCATGGTCCCTAATGGTAACTTTAGTAACAACATGGTCTCTAATGGTAACTTTAGTAACACCATGGTCCCTAATGGTAACTTTAGTAACACCATGGTCCCTAATGGTAACTTTAGTAACACCATGGTCTCTAATGGTAACTTTAGTTACACCATGGTCCCTAATGGTATTTTTAGTAACACCATGGTCCCTAATGGTAACTTTAGTAACAACATGGTCTCTAATGGTAACTTTAGTTACACCATGGTCCCTAATGGTAACTTTAGTTACACCATGGTCCCTAATGGAAACTTTAGTAACAACATGGTCCCAAATGGTAACTTTAGTAACAACATGGTCCCTAATGGTAACTTTAGTTACACCATGGTCCCTTATGGTAACTTTAGTAACACCATGGTCCCTAATGGTAACTTTAGTAACACCATGGTCCCTTAAGGTAACTTTAGTAACACCATGGTCCCTAATGGTAACTTTTTTAACACCATGGTCCCTAATAATAACTTTAGTAACACCATAATCCCTTAAGGTAACTTTAGTAACACCATGGTCCCTAATGGTAACTTTAGTTACACCATGGTATCTAATGGTAACTTTTGTAACACCATGGTCCCTAATGGTAACTTTAGTTACACCATGGTCCCTAATGGTAACTTTCGTAACACCATGGTCCCTAATGGTAACTTTAGTTACACCATGGTCCCTAATGGTAACTTTAGTAACAACATGGTCTCTAATGGTAACTTTAGTAACAACATGGTCTCTAATGGCAACTTAAGTTACATCATGGTCCCTAATGGTAACTTTAGTAACACCATGGTCCCTAATGGTAACTTTAGTTACACCATGGTCCCTAATGGTAACTTTAGTAACAACATGGTCCCTAATGGTAACTTTAGTAACACCATGGTCTCTAATGGTAACTTTAGTTACACCATGGTCCCTAATGGTAACTTTAGTTACACCATGGTCCCTAATGGTAACTTTAGTAACACCATGTTCCCTAATGGTAACTTTAGTAACAACATGGTCTCTTATGGTAACTTTAGTTTCACCATGGTCCCTAATGGTAACTTTAGTTACACCATGGTCCCTAATGGAAACTTTAGTAACAACATGGTCCCAAATGGTAACTTTAGTAACAACATGGTCCCTAATGGAAACTTTAGTAACAACATGGTCCCAAATGGTAACTTTAGTAACAACATGGTCCCTAATGGTAACTTTAGTTACACCATGGTCCCTAATGGTAACTTTAGTAACACCATGGTCCCTAATGGTAACTTTAGTAACACCATGGTCCCTTAAGGTAACTTTAGTAACACCATGGTCCCTAATGGTAACTTTTTTAACACCATGGTCCCTAATAATAACTTTAGTAACACCATAATCCCTTAAGGTAACTTTAGTAACACCATGGTCCCTAATGGTAACTTTAGTTACACCATGGTATCTAATGGTAACTTTTGTAACACCATGGTCCCTAATGGTAACTTTAGTTACACCATGGTCCCGAATGGTAACTTTTTTAACACCATGGTCCTTAATGGTAAATTTAGTAACACCATGGTCCCTAATGGTAACTTTTTTAACACCATGGTCCCTAATAATAACTTTAGTAACACCATGGTCCCTTAAGGTAATTTTAGTAACACCATGGTCCCTAATGGTAACTTTAGTTACATAATGGTATCTAATGGTAACTTTTTTAACACCATGAGCCCTAATTGTAACTTTAGTAACACCATGGTCCCTAATGGTAACTTTGGTTACACCATGGTATCTAATGGTAACTTTTGTAACACCGTGGTCCCTAATGATAACTTTAGTAACACCATGGTCCCTAATGGTAACTTTTTTAACACCATGGTCCCTAATGGTAACTTTAGTAACACCATGGTCCCTAATGGTAACTTTAGTAACACCATGGTCCCTTATGGTAACTTTTTAACACCATGGTCCCTTATGGTAACTTTTTAACACCATGGTCCCAAATAATAACTTTAGTAACACCATGGTCCCTAATGGTAACTTTAGTAACACCATGGTCCCTATAGGTAACTTTAGTAACACCATGGTCCCTCATGGTAACTTTAGTTACACCATGGTCCCTAATGGTAACTTTAGTAACACCATGGTCCCTAATGGTAACTTTAGTAACAACTTGGTCCCTTATGGTAACTTGAGTAACGAAAAATTCGGTTGAAGTTATAAGCCTTTGTTGTAAAAATCATGTTTCCGTTTGTCATAAAACTGTTGTCTAAGAGAGAGAGAGAGAGAGAGAGAGAGAGAGAGAGAGAGAGAGAGAGAGAGAGAGAGAGAGAGAGTGTGTGTGTGTGTGTGTGTGTGTGTGTGTGTGTTTTCTATACATGGAATATGATTAATTGGTTGTTACAGTATTTGCTTGATGTGGGATCAGCAATCTCAGCTATTATCGATGATATAAAGAATACCATGGATATAGTTTTTATAAAGATGGTTTTTTTTGTTACAAACTCACCAAAATGAATGTATAAATGTGCCACTCTACATTATTGCTTAATTGAATCGCCACGTGCAAGGATTGCTGACACATTGATATAGTAACAAAAAACAAGAGGACTTCATTAAACCAAACCAAAATGTTGATACTGTTGTACGAGTGTTTACAAACTACAAAAACTTAATTATATCTATCCTAATATTTATAGCGTTATATTTAAAATCTTATTGAGAGAAAAAAGATGTGAATAAGATGTCATGATACGTGGCACCTACTCTTAGTCCAAAAACATATTTAATCAGAACAATGTATAACTGGAAATATTGGAAGGCAAATAAAAGGTGTTAGTTGAGTTAAACAAATGTATTCAGAACGAGCCATTTGTTTAAAGTTCTACGCCAGAGTGATTGTCTTTTAAATAATGATATTTTTTAAAAAACACAATGGTACAATTAACAAAAAAACTGTCAACAACTTCATATTGAAACAATATAAAATATATATTGTATCAATTGGGTATAATGAATGGGTAGGTCTAACACTTGTGATGCTCTATAGATACCATTGTGCCCTCCTTTTCAACACGTTGATTCAAGTTTTTTTTATTGTTTTAGTCAAATACTTCTGGTCCATGGTATAAGTAAATATTTTGTATCGATGTATATTTCTGTCAAGTTTTATTCGTACATATGTTTGTCTCTATTTGTTTAAAATAAATCGCTCGCTATTAAGACATGTTTTTAATTTTATATATATATATATATTCTTAAATCTTGAAACATACTGACGAATGTGTCATTTGATTGCGCAGAAACTTTAGAGTTGAATGGATTTATGATGTTTTACTCACTATTAAAGATTATTTTACTTATTTCGTCAGGACTGATAGGGTAAAGAAAGCCGGAGTGCCCTTTCCGAAAATACCACCGACCTTAGACTAGCACACTGATTACCCCTCTCATACCTAATATTGTCCAAGTGGGATTTGAACTTTGACGATCAGAGGCACTTTACACCACTTCGGCCGCCGAACCCTCCCCCGCCCTTACCCCGACCCATTCACAAGACTTTTTAAATATCGTTAAGTAAATTTGCAACACTGTCCATAAAGCAATAAAAATTATTTGTTTCAAATATTACAATATACATGTACCATTCTGAAGTTACCGCTTAGAATCGTTTTTCGTAGCAATTCGACGATTCGAGCGACTTTTTTGCGAAAAATGTGAACAACTCGCGGTCATTGTTTGGTTATGGGTTTTCTCTTTTTGTTTTCTGATTTTTTTTATTTATTCGAGAACTCAAAAACTCGAAAAATCGAGCTAAGTTTATCGTTTATATAGAAATGTGATCTTTGAAACGTAATGTAATTTAACAGAATGCGAAAGTTAATCTCCGAAATAAATTGGTATATTTTTAAAGCTGCATTAAGTTTTCCAAAGAAAAAAATTAAAACGGTACTAATCTAACTAATGATGTTCCTAATGAACAATGTTACATTTGGTTCAACGATAAAAGCTCGAATAAATGCAGAAATCACAATATTTACCCATCGAGATGCAGCATTTAGGATCTAATATTAGAACATGGTTACGTCATCAAAAACCCGGGTAATTTAAACACAACTTTCAAAACGGTGAAATACCATAAATTGAACACAGAACTTCGTTGAATTTGTCATTTGTGACTTAGTAAGGGATACAAAACACCATTTCAAATACATCCGGATATAAATGAAGGACAATTAATGTAATCTGTTATGTTTCACTTTCGGTTCTAGGGTTTTTCCGTACATCCGACATGATCCGTGCGCATGCTCCAAGCTCATAATTACCATCGTAAAACTCTGACCAACCGGTCAGAGGATTCCGTTTATTTACAGCTAAAAGAAATGAAATTTTAGAAAATGAATGTCACTGATCGTGGTTAGAAGACATCTATTTTTAAAAAAATATATTTTTAGAAAATCAAAAAAAATTCAGAAAATTGATAACCTTAATGCAGCTTTAATAGAGTTTTAATAAGAACTACTTGTAAAATTCAAGTTAATCAAACGAAAGAAGACTACAATTTTGTCACGCAAATTTTTCCATTGTTCATTTAAAGTTTACTCTCTCTCTCTCTCTCTCTCTCTCTCTCTCTCTCTCTCTCTCTCTCTCTCTCTCTCTCTCTCTCTCTCTCAATTTTTCCATTGTTCATTTAAAGTTTACTCTCTCTCTCTCTCTCTCTCTCTCTCTCTCTCTCTCTCTCTCTCTCTCACACACACACACACACACACACACACACACACACACACACTAATAACCGTCATTTGTTATAATATCTAAATTACATTATATTTGATTAAAGTTTACAAAAACTAGATTAACAGTACAAAAAATCTTTGAATTCTTTTTAAAATAGATTAATTCTGATAAAATCCACGATAAGTCGTTCTGGATGAGTACGGGGTTCGTAAATTTTTGGCAATTAAATTTGATATCGAAACAGTTAAATAAATTTGATATTAGAATGAATTAAACCTCTTTTATCTTAAGAAACAAACAAATTAAAACCGAATTTAGTCTTCAAAATGATATTAATGATGACGGCTGGGAAATAAATTTTCTTCGCGTTGTGTCGGAATTTTGAGTTTTTATTCCATGCAATCAACAAGTCCTTGGTTACTGTATAGTTATGTTACAACCATTTGTTCAATCCTGTTAAATGTTTACAGTTGTCAGGTTAAAAGCGTTAGAATTCTCTTGTCAATAACTTTATCAAGTTTAAACATCGCGCGTATGAATTTAACAAAACTAATTTTAAAGTGTTAAAATAAATCTAAAAAAGTTTGAATATTTGTTTTAAATTGAACAAAATTGTTTTGTTTCCATGACAATAAAATTTAAAACTCTCTTAAATAGATTTTATAAATAAATAATAAGTATCCATTTAAGAACTATTTTTTATATCGGAGGGGTGTGTTTAGGTCCTATAAAAGTCTATATATTCTCCAAGTCAACATTACGACTTGTCTTGGAATCAGTGATCAAAAGAAAGGGCTAAGGGCCTTAATATTTTGTGTTTAATTGACATTACATATTAACACATACAAAATGAGGGAAATTCTTCATATGCAGGCTGGTCAGTGTGGTAACCAGATAGGTGCCAAAGTAAGTCGAAAATTATATATTAATTTTTTTCTCCAAAATTGTTGTATTTTTGTATAAATTTTCGTCATTGTCTTTACTTTATCTCAACATCTCTATTGCTAAGAGCGTGATAGTGTATTTTTTTTTAAAAAAAAAAAGAATGTTTCGTTTGTATGGAAATACCAAGTTAGCACACAAATATAGACATTAATCCTGAAAAGTTTCAAAAAGAGGAAAAAAGCAGAGTAAAGTAAGCTTAGCATTTTTATGTCTGTCAGAAAAACACAATTGTATTTATATTATGATAGTTTTCATATATTTGATCTCGTATTCGTCATTTCATCTGCGACTTAGATAATATCCCAACTCAGTAAAAATATTAAATGCATTGCCATCTCAACTGCGACTTAGATAAAACACTCAGTAAAAAGCCCTGTACATCCCAATCTCATTTACAACTTCGAGATTTTACCGATTCGTCCGAAGTCATTGCCATCTCATTTTAGACTTTGAATATATTCTAAGTGTATATATAAGGCCTAAAAAGAAAGTCAACTCTCGGCAGAAACAACAAGTCATCAATAATGTCAATGTACTTTGTACATGCACGAATGTTTGTTTCACAGTCATGTACATATAATATTAAACAGTGATAAGTGTTATTTTGAGTAAAGTGAATTTGTTAAAGTTATCTGAATGAGAACATAGTATTGTTATCTTGTGAACAGTCGCCATGTGCTATTTTGTTTTTTTTAATTTTTGTAACAAAAAGTACATGTATTCTAAATTAAGTCTTTTCTGCAAATTTTACTTATTATTTTTTTTTAAGTTTTAAAAATTAACACATATCTCAGATTCTTAAATTAGTAGACGGCTGTTACTTGGTTTTTCTATGAAGACCAACATATTCATTCATTTATTTATTTATTTATTTATTTATTTATTTATTTATTTATTTATTTATTTATTTTAAACGTTTTATCTATAAGTGTATTATAGTTTCACAACTTCATCGTTATAACATCATGCTTGTTTTTATTTTGATCTATTTATATCTTTCGTTTGTGTTTTAATGATTGAAAATCAAGATAACCCAAACAAATAAAGTCATACCTATCAAGAATACTAAATTTTATACCTGAACAACCATGTTGGTCGAAAAGTCAAAACTTCTAAACAAAAGAGGTATAAAATGTTGCGGATTTTAGCTACACTTAAAGATTTTAAATAACAAAAAACAGTTATTTTTTGTTAACTTGACAATGGTATAATGAAATACAACAGTTACTGACGATCCTTACTGTTATCCGCGAACCGATTATTATCTCAATGCATCAATGGTGTTAACAACTAGAGGGCGGTATATTGTATATCGGGGTACATTTTAATCATCTTTTTAAAAAGACTAGTCAAATCATGCATGTTTTTTATCGATAAAAAGGGGGACACGAGGGGAGGGGGTCCTATGGTTCCATCAGTCAGTTTAATTGCTGGTAATTTAAAAACGAGTAAGTTGAATGAATTATTTTAGTTTTAAAAATCAGTAACATATTCAAAGGTAAACTGTGTATCAGTCTAAGTTATTGTATATATGTCATTGTTTTCAATCAGATTTCCCGCTCCATTTTGCATTGCCTATATTCATTTGAAAAAACGAAAATGTTCTTGACTCCATCAAAATAACTCACCAAACTACCTAAAATACCTAACGGATCCTAGTGTGAGAAAGCTTGTCAGTTCGCTTGCCGAAGGTCGGTGGTTTTCTGCGGGTGCTCCGGTTTCCTCAACCACACCACTCCAGAACTGACCGCCTCGAAATAAGTGCAAAAACCTTGACTGGGGCGTAAAACACCATTACTCTACATGAATAAGACCTGCAGTTACGAAATATACAGGAAGTGCTTACCCTTCCAGAGCACCTGGCCTCACTTCCTTGATGGAAGTTTACATGTTTGGCTTATTTAGCAAGTTTCTAAAGTTTTTACTTTGGGATTGTGATTTAAACATGAACCAGTATGTTTGTGTGTGATTTAGTAACGAAAACATACATTACACATAGAAAATTGAATTATTTCAAATCAAAATTTAATGGAACATCTATTGTATAGAAATACATGTTGTTTTGTTTGGTTTCCTTTCCAGGCCCCACCCACAAACCCCAATTTAAACCTACACGTTAATGGAACATGGATTTGCCTTCAAAATTTTTATTTACTAAAATGTGAGGTCCTCTTAAATAAATGTTTGTTAGTTTAAATGTCTTTTGTACAACCTGTAAGGTTTTTTTGTTCCTGTACGGTTATGTTTTATTTTTAATGTTTTTCTTTGTTCTGTGTGTAATGTAGTGTTACTATCTGCTCTGTGTAATTGTATTTGGTTTTGTCTTCAGTAAATTTATTGTTATTTTAACAATGTTCAACTTGACCAGTGCGAACTTGTACAAAAATGACAATATAATAAGTTTATCAATAGTCAATGGCGATGGACAATATGACCATGTCAGTGTACATTTATGAATCGTGTTCTATTGAATTGACCACTATGGCTTCCAAGACTTTAGAATTGGCTGTATCTAAATGACGCCCATATATTTTTCTTGTTAAAATTTTAAAAGGGAAAAACTTTTCCAATTATGCTTTTCTTATAAACAGAAATCGTATCGTTATAAAAGCCATAAAGTTTTTTCTTTACATTGTAATGACGCCTAGACAATTTCTATCGACGGAAATGAACATAAAGTAATCTAACTTGATTTGTACGCTTTACAAATACCTTAAACAATCCCTACAAATAGGCATAAACTATGATAGTTGTTTTATAACACATCTAAAACGCTATGTAAGAATGTCACGCTCTCTCTCTCTCTCTCTCTCTCTCTCTCTCTCTCTCTCTCTCTCCATTTTAACAACAATTCTGAAGTTGTCAAACTGAAACGCCTCTCTCTCTCTCTCTCTCTCTCTCTCTCTCTCTCTCTCTCTCTCTCTCTCCATCTTAACAACAATTCTGAAGTTGTCAAACTGAAACGCCTCTCTCTCTCTCTCTCTCACTCTCTCTCTCTCCATTTTAACAACAATCCTGAAGTTGTCAAACTGAAATCTCTCTCTCTCTCTCTCTCTCTCTCTCTCTCTCTCTCTCTCTCTCTCTCTCTCTCTCTCTCTCTCTCTCTCTCTTGACATCAAAGCCCTGACATTTGTTAAGTTTCAGTGATTTTATCACAACGAAGACAAGTAATATATCACAAAGTTAACTAGCGTGTAAAATTTGAAGTAATGGATATAATTTTCTCAAAGATGTTAACAATTTGAAACTGTCCCAAAATAAAAAAAAGTTTATGACTTATTTAAAGGTGAAAACATTTTGACACTGTCCCAAAAAACAATTGTTATGATTTCTCTAAAGGTGAAAACATTTTGACACTGTCCTAACGTTATAAATGTTTAACACGTGTTAGATGGATATTTTATGTGTATTCTGGATTTTGTAATGTGTATCCTGGATTTATGGACATAGAATAAGGCTACTTATAATCACACTGACTCTGTCAGAATCACAAATATAGAATTATCTACTTTATCCATATAATTCCTGGGATTACCTGAGATATTTGTAATGAACAGGTTAAAAAATCCTCAAATTTTAAAAATGATGATAGATTTAGAAATTTCATTAGCAAGGAATCCTATAAAAGTCCCGCAGTCATGGCCTTATCTTGCTATTTCTTAAAGGTCACTGGCCAAGGTATTTAGTCCAGATTAAGAATACAATTCATTTTAATTCCTTTTGAATTCACTTAACACATGGTATAAATGCAGGTGATCTTGATAAGACTTTACGCAAAATCCAATTTCGCTTTAAACGATTTAATTTTCTATATCGAATTAAATATTGTTAAGCAACCAATGAAAAAATCGAATATTTTTTATTTCATAAGTAACAGTTTGTAGTTAATGGATATTACTTCAGAAAAAAAAAGTTTGAAATCAATCTTAATTTATTGCGAACGCTGTACAGAGTTTTTTTATAACAAACTAGATGAACATCTCCAATCAGACCGGAGACAGTAAGTATACATTTTCAGCTATGGTTCAGATCAATTAATTTTTTTTCAGAACCATTTTAGTTACCTTCAGTTATTCAGTTAACGTTAATGAAAGTTGTAAGGAGAGAAAAGCATATTATCTAAACTAAATAAAAAACATAGTAAAATTCGTAAAAAGCATGAAAAGTATTCATAAATTTACTTGAAACGTCTGCAGTGTCAAAATGCACTAATTGTAAAGGGTACTTTAATTTGTGTCGTATTGAAAACCCAATCTCGACTAACTAGATGAACGTTTCCAATCAAAAAGTTTTTGATCAATGTTCTGCTAAGCTTATCTTCCAGAGTCTTTTCTTTCTACCTCATATACACCATCAAAATAAAATCGTTTAGAAAGAATAAAAGATCTTCTTACTCTTGGTTTTAACCTTGTAAATGACAAAAAAATCTAACATTAGAAAGTCTGAAATAATTCTGACTTGTGGGTCTTTATTTTATTTATTTTACATGGATCACCATTAAGCTAAAATGTCGATCATTCAATAAACTTTAAAAACTTCAGTTGTATATAGGAATGAATCAAGCTGTTCTTGAAAACGTTCAAACGACCAGAACAACATCAGATAAATCTAATTGTAAAAAAAACGTAGCTTAGAATCCTCAGTTTGATTGGGGAATTTTTATCTACCAACTTTTGCATTTCCAATACAACCAAGTGCATTCTGAAAAAAATGTTGAGAAATTCCATTATCAGTGTTGTAAGCTATAAAATGATTCTTCTTAAATGATACTTCTTAAAGTATGTCAGAACAGCCCGTAAAATAAACTTCATTACAGAAACGCCTAAAAAGAGTAGTATTGACACTGATTGTAAAGCACCAAGTCAAACGTACATCCCATGGGGTGACCGAAGTGTGTATGTGGACTTCATGCTTGTAAAACAGAAAATAAAACTGATTGTAAGATTAAAAAAACGTGTATTTGGAAAAAAAATCCAATAAATTAGGTATAAAATAGGTAATTTAGGGACAGAATAGTTAAATAATAGTTGAACAGTTAGATAAGACACGACATATACACAATATATAGAAATAATATTGGAAACAATAATAACACATAACATAAAATAACAACCGTTTATTGGAGTGGTCAAGTTGTCTGAAGAGCGTGCTTCCAGATCAAAATGTCTCTAAAAGCTCAAGTTCGAATCCCTTTTAGGTATTCCCTAATGCGAAAAATTTATCCGTTCTTTTGTAGAAGGTCACTGTTTTTCCAGTGGCTCCAGATTTCTCTGCCATCCTTAAGCTAACCGCCTAGATCTTAGTGAAAGATATCTAGACTTGAATGTTAAAACACATATTGAAATACATTACACGTGTAACGATTTTACCTGCGATACACTGCAGATATCCCATTTTACACGTTACTCGTTGTACTTTTTTCGTCTTGGTTCTACTATACCCTTACTGTTCATGTAGGGGGTATTTCGTTACTACAGGTACTTATGATTATTAAGTGTTTTTATTAAGGAGAATACTTAGTCCTTTAAATATTGTAACCATTAAGATAACGTATTACACTGAGTTACACCTGACAAATATTTGATGTAGAAAAGACAAACGTGACACCTGAATAGTATAACTTTAAATTTCCCAATAATTCGGACCAATGTCTAAATCTGTCGTTTTTTTGTTGTGTAAATATTCAGAATTTAAATCTAAATTTAAATTTAAATTCTGATTAATCTCTATCAATAAATTATGATATTTGATGATGATTTTAAATTAAACAAAAAATGTTTTAATCAATGTGTTAAAGAGGATTAAAATCTCGTTATTTTTGATTGTGTAAATATAAAGAAAGAAATCGAAAGTTTGAAGTGTCAGATTGTAAATATATGACTATTTACATAGAAGATATAGCATTGTCATTTCAAGATTTGAGGATTTAGCGCAAAGAGACGAATGTACGAAATAAATATATGATGAATCAGGCTTGTGACATGAACACTTAAAATGTACTTAATAAATAAAAAGAAAGGTAATTTTTAAAAAATGAAAGAAAAGCATGTATCTTCACAACATTTAATTCAAAAAATAACACGGCACTTTGCAAGTAAATGATAAAACATGCAAAAAGGACAACCAAGAACATGATACAATATAAGTGAATAATAAAACTGCGAAACAACACAAGCCGCTAAGAAAAGACATAGACGTATTGGGTCCACTTTTGTGATACTCCTGACTTGCCGGGGGGGGGGGAGGTTTCAAAAGCAGTTGTCTGTTATTGTAGTAATAGTTCTATCAGAGGACCACCCATCATCTCACTTATTCAACAGCAAGCGTTTCAAAATGTAGAATGAAATCTGAAGTTGTTTTGTTCTCAATAGTTTGGATAGTTATGAATGTTAACTTAGTACGCTTGGACTGTAGAGATGGTCGTAGGTGCGCACAAGAACAAAGTAAATACCCGCAGAAACTCGGTAACTACATGGAATTTTTAGGATTAAATCACGATACTGGTGAAAAATATCTCGTCGTGAATAGCGCTTAAAAAGGTCTGACGCGATTTAGACGCGAAAACCTACCAACCCCTTTTCTCCTGTTTATTCTTCTTAATGATGAACTTACGATTAGGCTAAAAAGAATTGTTTGCAATTTTTAAACGAAAAAAAAAAAAATTTTCATCTAGAAATTTCCATGTACTAATTTTGATTTCTTTGAGAGGGTTGTTTGGTCAATCGAAGTAAAGGGTGATTTAAATTGGTTGCACAATCAGTACTTTGACAATTTCGGACGGGATTGGAAATTTGTTATATTTTTAATTTCTAAAAGCAATGTTTTGTTTCATCATATTCAAATTAGTTCAGCAACATCTTGTTTTTAAAGTTTTCTTTTGACAAGCAAATCACAGCAAGTTTAAGCACGCTTTTAAAATGACAAGACTAAAATGTATAAAAATCTCAACAGAAATATGGAACCATCTTTGTGCCAATATAACATTAATATTCATTATCTGTGATCAAGAATCAATGAAGCACTTGGTGATTCACTGATATGGCAAACACAAGGGTCGAAAATAGATGGCACGATTGGTCGGTGTTGAAAGATTTAAAATGGAATTAATATATTAGCAATTGTTTCTTCATAATGGCGCTATCTTATCGTATATAAGGGGTATTCGTCACCTCTATATGTGTGTATACAGATAATGTCTTACAATTCATGATTATGTTTTGTTTGCAATATGATACGTATATGTGGCCATTTTGTTGTCAACGGGCGTGCATAGCAACCATCTTGTTTGAGTTGTATTTCATCAAACAAACATGAACCCTATATGTCAGTCTTCATAGATATAAGAAACAAAAAATCAAAATATTGACATGATGTCTCAATAAAAAAAGATTTATTTCTATGTTTATAACCTTATATATTTCCTTTTTTTTATCAATTACAACATTTTTATGTTTCCTTGCCGTTTCTACAGTAGAGTTCTAAATTATATAATTATATTTCGTCCTTTAATAGAAAGAAATTTTTAGAGATATAAGAAACGTAGTTCAATGATTTAATGTTTTTTCTTCTTTGTTTCCCCATTTCGTCAATTCATCAATTACAACAATATTATAAAGATTCTTTGCCAATCATACAATCAAACAGTGATCTAAAGCAGGCATTTTTTGAAAAAAGAATGACAATTTATCGATATAAGAATCATACTTCATTTATCACTTTATTAATTAACTATTTTGATATTGAAATATTAGGAAGAAAACAATATAAAATACAACTGATAAAGTTAAACTTAATTTTGATTCTACAAACAGGTATTGTTGGTTCCAAAAACAGGTTCTCGTATTAAAGTTTAGCAATTAATTCTACGATTTTAACTGTGTTGCTAAACTAAATTTATTTATTTTTAAGTTGAAGTAAAGTTTTATATGAATATTTAAGTACAAAAAAGCCAATAACAAAATTGCCAATAAATAAATGTTTTCAGATTCAATCGTTTACACATTTTTAAAGTTACTTATCTATTTGATTATTCAGTGATATTGCTATTTGCCATTGCCATCAAATCTTCTTTTCATTGCACAATGTCTTATAATTTTATTATTTATGTTGTTGTTGTTTGCTGTTTGTTGTTTGTTTGTTGTTGTTGTCTTGTTGTCGTCATCTGATGTTGATCTTTATATCAAAAAACACAAAGACGAACTTTTTAATTTAAATTTAAGTGTTTTGCTATTTAGTTCTGTGATGTGTTTTATTATATGATTGTTTTTTATGTTAAGTTGGATACAATCGTAACTCAGTTCTAAAATTTTTCATTCTAAAATTCTTCATACTCGAAATTGACAACCGAAAATTTGTTAAAGTCTATGAGAAAAAAATTGGTGGACGTTGATATATTTGCATGTAAATATTAACCCTTCTATCTCGGATTAATCAACAAATATTTAGATCAGTATATAGATAACTCTAATTAACAGCTCTTAAAAAGAACCGATATATGTGTGATAGGTATACTGAATACCGCGTAAAAATACTTCAGGTTTTGACACGTAATTTTTTTCAATTAATGCGCGAGATCATATAGAATTTAGTAATATATTGAAATTAGGGACAAACGACCCTGATAAGGTAACATACAAATTATTTATTTGAAATGATTTCTAGTTTAAAAAAACAAACGGAAAATATCTTAAATTTTAAGAAAAAACTTGGCTATTTTAGTCGTTAACATGGACAAGAATAAACAGTAGGGATCAATGAAAAATAAAATGGAAAAAAACGAATAAAAGATTAAAACACAGGTAGGAAACTGGGCATGATAAACGGGCAAATTATGTCCAGCTGTCCAGTAAAGTGGTTAATGTATTTTTAGGTGGCTTAAACTATCCAAACTGATTATCTTTATATAATAATGATACACACGAAACACCACTTATTTTAAACAGATCAATTTATCACATGTCTTTTTACAGAGGAATGGTGTTCTCTGAAATGGAAACATAATGAAGCACCACTAACAAAACCCAATGTTTCTTTGCATTTTGTAGTTCTGGGAAGTAATATCAGATGAACACGGTATAGATCCAACAGGCACATATCACGGAGACTCAGACTTACAGCTAGAAAGAATAAACGTCTACTATAATGAAGCAACGGGTAGGTTTAAAAAAAATGAAAAACATTGAGTTGGATCGATGGTGTTTTACGCCACTTTGGAGATTTTTTTATTACAGAGAACACCGTGTAGCATTGAAAACAGCTGAATTAGATAATCCAGAAGTCAGTTAATATACAGATAAAAAAATAAAAAAGAATCAATAGGATTAACGCCATATTGAAGGTTTCTTTTATAACATAGCAATGACAACAGCTAAATAGGATAATCCAGAAATTTGTAAATACGCAGTGTAAAGTGCTTCTGGATTAACTTTTTAAGGACCGAGACTCACAGCCGTTATCAATTATAAAATATACATAACAACCATAGTTTGTTGGGGTTTTTTTATTTATTTATTTATGTATTAATTTATTTTTTATTTTTTTAATTTTTTTTTTTTATTTATTTTTATTTTTTTTTTTTTTTTGAGATAGTGGTTGAGAGTGGGAGAGACGGAGAGATAGAGATTGCAAACGAAAATAATCAAATTCTAAATTTTCATAAGAATTACATATTTTTTTTTCAAATAGCACTTTATCAAATCAGAGATTTATGTGACTTTAAAAATACAATTTTCTTTGATGTTTTAGGTGGAAAATATGTACCAAGATGTGTTCTCATTGATTTGGAGCCCGGCACTATGGATTCTGTCAGATCAGGACCTTTTGGACAAATATTCAGACCAGATAACTTTGTGTTTGGTAAGTATACAAATTTATCAACGAGTACATTTGTATTATAAATGTTATGATCACTGCTATCACCGAAGTTATATTTCTGAAAAAATACCAAACCATAGCAAGACAAACAGTAGTATACTTAACTTACATGCCTGTTGTAGAACACTGCTAGAAAATGCTCAACGCTTTGAAGAAGAGATGTTACTGTTCCAATGAATCAAATCGATTTGTCCAGATTCCTTCTCGTGATGGATCTTGGTGTGTGTGGACAAATTGAAAAGCCTGTGAAAACCCCACATGTGATTCCACGCCTTACAATACGACGCTGGGGATCGAACCCCAGTCGCATTGATAACAGACAAGAGAGCTGAAAACTGCGTTACGATTGTTAGTGTATCGGTTGTTTATAAACTACATATCAAAACTATCGAAAAATACAATGAAAGTCTTGAATGTTTACGATTTATTTATCTCGAATGATAATACCGTACCATGAATTCGTGGCAACGATTTTTTTCTCAAAGTCAAAATTTAATTTGATTCTGATCAATATGTTCAGATTTTAATTGCCTTTTAATCATTTTCTGAACTTTATACTTCAGGCCAGAGCGGTGCTGGAAACAACTGGGCTAAAGGACATTACACAGAAGGTGCTGAACTTATAGACTCCGCTTTAGACGTGGTGAGGAAAGAAGCCGAGAGTTGTGATTGTATTCAGGGTTTCCAGCTGACTCATTCCCTCGGTGGTGGTACTGGAGCTGGTATGGGAACTTTGCTGATCAGTAAAATCCGTGAGGAATATCCAGACAGAATCATGAACACATTCTCCGTTGTACCCTCACCAAAGGTATCCGACACCGTAGTGGAACCATACAACGCTACCCTCTCTGTACATCAACTGGTTGAAAACACTGACGAAACATACTGCATCGACAACGAGGCTCTATACGACATTTGCTTCAGGACATTGAAACTTACCACTCCAACATACGGCGATCTTAATCATCTTATCTCAGCAACCATGTCAGGTGTAACTACCTGCCTAAGATTTCCAGGTGAGTGTTTGATAACTTGTTACTTTAATTAAGAAGTAACAAATCGAATGTTAACTTTGTACCCCAAAAAGGGGATATTTTCATTGGCGCAGTCTTCTTAACTATTAATTTATATTTAAAAAGGGAATAATTTATCAAGCATTTTATACTTGTTTATTCAATATATATAACACGAGCATCACCTGCAGAGTTTTTTTTAAATAATAATATAACAAAAGTAAAATTAGCAATGGTTATGTACTCACTTTTGTTCAATTACCTTTTTTTAGGTCAGTTGAACGCAGATTTAAGAAAAATAGCCGTTAACATGGTACCATTCCCACGTCTCCATTTCTTCATGCCCGGATTCGCTCCACTAACATCCCGTGGAAGTCAACAATACAGAGCCCTTACAGTCCCTGAATTAACACAACAGATCTTTGATGCCAAGAACATGATGGCGGCTTGCGATCCACGACACGGACGTTACCTCACTGTTAGTGCTCTATTCAGAGGAAGAATGTCCATGAAAGGCAAGTATAATGGCAGAGCCAAAAACTGATACTTAAATGGGAACTTCTAATTTACAACTTTTCACTGTTGATTTTAAATTAAAAATGTTTTATGTATCATGTTTGTATCATTGAAACCCAACTGTGCAATTTTCAAATTAATGGTTTTCTTGTTTTAAATATTGATGACCTTATCTGAAAAAAGTGTTACATGCCTTTTCCGTTTGGTATCAACTTTTCCCATATAAGATATTAGTAAAGTTGCAAGATTATTTTAATTCTATATTTTATTTATTTATTTATTTATTTATTTATTTATTTCTTTTGCTTTACAGAGGTTGACGAACAAATGCTTAATGTACAAAACAAAAACAGCAGTTACTTTGTCGAATGGATCCCAAATAACGTCAAAACGGCCGTTTGCGACATTCCACCACGTGGTCTGAAAATGTCCGCCACTTTTGTTGGTAACACCACAGCAATTCAGGAACTTTTCAAACGTGTATCAGAACAGTTCACTGGTAAGTTGAAATAAATGCACCACATAATAAATTATCAGGATTTATCATTTCAGTTACACCAAAGCAACATTCATTCACAACAAAGCAACATTTAAAATATTGAAACGAACTCGGGGAATTTTGATTTACGATGAATTAAATCAAGTTTCTAGCGATATGATCATGAATTATATCTTGCAAACAATTTTTTAATTATTTTTTCTATATTTCATTGAAGATCTTTTCAAAACTAAAGCTACACTTTCACATGATTTCAATGTGATTCCCGCTCAAGAAGCATATGAGTGTTTTCCGATTTATTTACTCATATTCGGAGACATTTATCTAAAACTTTCTTTACTATGACTTTATATTCATATAGAGGAAATAGAATTACATAAATGTTTACAAATCACAAAAATAACACAATTCATATATCTCAATTACAGCCATGTTCCGTAGGAAGGCTTTCTTACATTGGTACACTGGTGAAGGTATGGATGAAATGGAATTCACTGAAGCAGAATCCAACATGAACGATCTAGTTTCTGAGTATCAGCAATACCAGGATGCAACAGCGGAAGAGGAAGGAGAATTCGAGGGAAGAGGAAGGAGAAGAGGAAGCAGCTTAAATTATTAATAGATAATCTTTAAAAAAAATAACTGAAATAAAAGCAATATTGATATTTTTAATATACTTCTTTCAAACCAATCAGCATAAAGACAAGTTATATGATTCGTGCATAATGAAAATTTAACTTATTTAGAAAATTATTATTTTATTAATTTCTCGAAAACAGGATAGAATTGAATAAGTGATTATTTAAACTTTGAAATGGACGATTTGTAAAGTGGCATGAATAAAGAGAGAAAGAAAAAAAGATGAAGAATATTACCAAAAAAAATGAGACAACGGAAGTATTTGATAATAAATAAAGGATAACAATTTATTTTTGTAGCGTATTATTTTTCATTGTCTAATAACTGATTCTATCGTAATTTCATACTTAAAGTTTAATATTTAAATCACAGCAGGCGAAATTAAACATGAAGATAATAATGATGAATTAAACTTAATATTATAATTGATTTATTGCAAGTAATCTTACAGCGATAACATTCAATATCCATTTAATTTTTTTTCTTTTGAATTATTTTTCTTTCTTGCTACATTCTTTCATCTTTTTTATATACTTATGTTATTGTAATCTTGTACAAGTTTTTTATTAATTAAATTTAGAATAGACGTTTTATTTTAAATGAAATACAATGGATTTTAAGGGGTTGGAGTTGGTACCTAAAATTGCACAAAGTGGATACATAACGGTACTGTAGCATGTATCAACGTTATATCTGCAATTAAGTCTATGATCTATAGATACACTACACATACACAAGCATGTTTTACACGTGGAAAAGTGCATATAAGCATCCCACTTAAATATACACGGGCACATATGTAAAATAAAGATAAAGAAATCACGTAGAAAGCATACATGCTCAAATCCAATTAAAACATACAAAAAATGTGTTTCCTTTTATGTGAATAATTAACATTACATTTCCATATAACTTACCCGGATTTAGGGTTAGGGTTAGGGTTAGGTGTTGAGCTGCTTTTCATTTGTCAAATCTTTACAAACTTTTAGCTTTGCTTGTAAAAGATTATTAGTTAATGTAGATGTCTATATCATCTTGAAGAACAATTTAAAGGCACCGTGGTTCTATCTAACACTGATTATTGTATAACAGAAGAGCATTTCCAGAACTCATTTTCATCGAAATAAAATAGAAACAAAAATTATGAATATCTTTTTAAAAACAAATATGTAGATATTCTTAGAGTTTGCGACGAAGAAAACCTTCAATACTTGTTGAAGACTCAGTCTGTAGTTGTGAAACTGGTACCTGGTAACCAAGGCAAACAGGAACAAGAAACAACAAATACAATAGGAAACAAAGAAACAATAAAAATTCACATTGCGACCACTGATTATACATCTCCCAACTCCGGATTGGCCATGGATTTAACGACAAACTGATACAGTAATATTATATTATCATTCAGGTATTTTCATATTACCCGAGTTATTTGGCCAAGGTGTCTCATATTTGGCCAAGGGCCAATATAACATACTGAGGCCAAATAACTCGGGTAATATGAAAATACCTGATTAATGACAATTTTATTAATTAACATTAAAAAATAATAATAATTTGTTAGTTTCGTCGATTGTTTCATCAGAAATCTGTTTTTTGTTGTAAGTGTTGATTGATATCGGTGTCAATATCCAAGAGATATTTCATACCGAATTAGGACATTTGACAAAACCTCGAGCATGCCTTCTCTAAAAAAGAAACATGTTTATCTGATATTCGTTGCATCTTATCCAAGCTGTTTACGTCCGTTTGTTTGTAAACATACCGTGTCACAAGAAACGTTAACGCTTACAAGACACGAGAGACGAGTGACTTAAAATGTGTAGCTTTTTTGTATATTTTGTGTGATACTTTTACTGATAATAATTTTTTTAAAACAAAGGCAACTTTTCCACATAAAATAAGCATATTTTTAATAAAAAATTGTTCAATTTGCACTTACCCCTTTTAGATTATGTGAAGCACTACGCGGTCAGTCATTTTGTTTTTATAATGAAATGACGTCATAATAGTTGCACGCGCCCATATTGGCTCAGTTTATTTCATATTGGCCTAGTTTTTTTTCATATTGGTCCAGTTTATCTCATATTGGCTCAGTTTTGTGAATTTATTGGCGAGGCAGTTTTTCACGTATTGTATCAATAACACATGTTGTTAATTAATAAAACTGTTATAATGCCATTAATAACGATCTCACTTGTCAAAATGTTTTGAATTCTATAAAATCTAATTCTTTATGATTTTCATTAAACGTCGTCCTCGAATTGTCGACAAACCTTAAACAACGCTCGAGCTTTTAAAGATTTGATTATAAAACTAATATCTAGTTTTTTTTTTTTTTTTTTTTTTTTTTTTTTTGATGTAATATAGCTCACATGTACTAGTCTATTCAGCAAGATGAACACCAATCAGAACAGTTTTACACTTAGTTTCACAAAAATTCTTTAAAACCAATGCGTCCTGTATTAGTATTAAATAAATAATGTTTTAAATTTAAACTTTATTCCTTTTACAACGATTTAGAAACAAATTGTGCAACTTATATTAATCTAGCTCGTTGGCCAGAATTGTCCCTTATTGTGGGAGGAAAACCGGAGAACCCGGAGAAAAACCCACGTGCTCAAGCAGGTGACCTCATACCTTATCACATACGACGCTGGGAATCGAACCCCGGTCGCATTGGTGATAGGCGGGAGCGCTTAACCACTGCGCCACTTGAACACCCAAATGGTGTTTTACGCCTCAGTCAAGTTTTCTTCACTTACATGTACATAAAGAAAGTCAAGTTTTATTTTGTTATTTGTTATAATTTTTTATGTCAGTAAAATCTAACTTCAGCACATGTACATCTGTTCCTTTCTTAGTTAACTGATCCCCAGTGACCAAGTAATATAAAGTTCTAGTTGTAACATTAAGTGCTCCTTATCACGCATTTCAAATAAAAATCGAATAAATCTTTATAAAATCAATAAAAAATAAATAAAAGTAATAATAATAAATAGAAAAATAACAACCATTTAATCAATTTGCTTGCAGATGGTCTTTTTCTGCACACTTTCAAACCACACAATGCTGATCGTTTCAATAAAAGTCATTATAAATTGACATGACCGTAAAATACCATTACTCCGCTTGATCTATATTGGCCGTTTAACTATCCTCCTGTGTTCTGAGTGTTGTTGCAATGTGTCTACCACATCATTTTGAGTACAGTAATAGAGTTTCTACAAGAACATTATTTCACTTTTATCAAGGCTGCCAGAGCATTGCATAGTGTTAAACTGAACTGCTCAGAGACAATTACCTAATTTGGCAAGCGAACGGGTAAAGCATCGAACTATTTGGTAAGGGGCTCTAATCCTTAAGCACCAGTTAGACCACTTTCATCGAGAATCCGGCTATAGAGTGTTGTGGCGCAAAGCAACTGCATTTACTATTAGTTGATACAAAAATATTCTGACGGCTTAGTACATAAGTAAGTACTAAACGCAAGGCAACGATCATTGTAAACCACATGACATATATAACCTGAACAGCGGTTATAGACTTTTTTTAATAAAATTATATTTGTAGTATGCATATGGTTTAAAAAGTTTTTCATAAAGCTTAGATAGACTTACTTTTGTAACACTCACTCATCAATTCTATGTACAATATTTAAAAAAACGTATTTAGACAATTTCAAAATTGGCTTGATTTCATCATTTTGGATCATTTACGTCAAAATTAAAATTGTTGTGAAGTTACAAAAGAAAGCATTTTAAAACTGTATAGTTGGTCCTAATAACTGCTGCACACTCAATATAATTACAGCAGTTAAACGTTAAAGTATTGCATGTTTTCAATATTTTTTAGATCTAGAAGTTGTTTATTCACTGTAGGCTACATAAGATTTGAATTTTCAATATTCATATTTTAGTACTACTGGATGTTCATTAAGCAAGTCCACAGGAAATCTACCATAAAATATTAAAAAATTAAGCACTTTTCATATATAACATTTATTAACTATTGTGTACAAAAATGAAAAGTCATAACACACTAGAACATAAAAACTCAAGTTATTCTAATTAAACAAAAAATGTCTGCCATTTATCGTATATAACACAAAGTATTCTATTGATTTCGATCTTTATATACACATCGCTGTTATCTACTTCCTTCCTGCTCCCTACAAATAAAAAAGGTAACGTAATTTTATAAAGTTCTTCAAATTAAAAAAAAAACCCAACCATTTCCGGTTTTTTTTAGTACAAACGGTTGCAGCTCATGACAGTTCATGGCAATCAACCGATAAAATTACGTAAGGATATCCAAGATTATAGTTTAAATCACTGGAAAAGCTTGATAATAACAACTTGAAGTGAAAACAAGCTTTATGTTTGCAAAGAATAAAAAATAAGTATTTATCACACATAAAAAATATCATTGTCTGAACTATCATATTCGTGCTTGCGTTGGATATTGTTATAAATATATTGTATTTCGGCAAAGATTTATAATTATTATTCTTGCTTTTTAAGAAATATGTTTTATTAAAAATCACTTTTGTTTTTTTTAAATAAATTATATTCTTAATACAACTTAAAACGTAACTGATTAATCTTTGGTTTGAATATAATTGCGAAGAAAAATTAATAATTCAGCTTCAAATAAAAACGATCCTTACCTTAGCACATCCACAATCTTTACAAACATCACAGATGGAAGAATTCTTTAAATACATGAGACTGATAAAATGTTGTTACTTGGTTTGCTAAAATATTAAAAAGCAAAATAATCAGCATATCTATATCGTGTTTATTTATTTATTGAAGATTTTTGTTTCAACATTTGTGTGGATTGGAACCAAAACGCCTAATAACAGGCCAAACAGACAGAAATTTTGCCGAATAAAAATGCTGAAGAAATAAGGTATTTCACTTTATACAGACCAGTCACAGAAGGTATTGACCTCGTGCAATAAATGTTTTTAGGTTTGGAAATTGCTAACAACAAGAATTATATAATCAAACATAACAAATCCTGCTGTAAAACGTAATAAGAGTAAGAGTGTTAGGCAAAAAAAAACATTTCATTAAATAGACTTTAAAAAATAAGAGTAGGTGTCATTTCTTCAGATTTTAGTGACTTATATAATGGATTATTTTTAAAAAAGTGTCTAAAGGGTGTGTTAACCATATAAATTCAGTCGTTACAGTCTTCAGTTCTTATTTTATAATTTTTAAGTCTATTACTTGTCTGGTCTCGTAAAATGTTTCCATGTTACCTGATATCAATTACTTTAATGACATTGAATCTATTATCAATATTTATAACATAAAGATCATTTAATATATAGTAGATAAAAAATAAAATGTGTACATGTGAATTTGATTACTGAAATAGGATTTGAAATCTTTTAGATTTGGTTTTTAGATTATATTTGTCTTTCACAATTTATTGATCCATTTGTTATTTTATGTAGTATATTTCGAACAGTATAAATCATTTTACTGTAATTAATGCACAAAAATACAAAAGCAAACGTCAAAATCTTTATGCACATCCTCCCCGGACAACTGAATTTAGAAAATATTGCCCTTTTCTTCGTTCTCTTTGATATAATGCAATAATTTAGTACGTATACATACTTGGTTCGTAATAATCATAAATTCTGATTGGTGCCGGTTGTGACTTAGCGACTAGTCCTGTCCTGATGGCCTCCATAGTGATACAAACTGGTACGGTTGTAATCTGTGAGAAAGATTTTTAAATTGTTAGTAATTTATTAAAGTAGAAAATTAGGTTGCAAATTAAATAGAAATGCTAAAATCTGGTGGATATATTGAATACTGTTAACTTTCAAAATTAGAATCAATACTGCTATTAATATTACACCAACAAGTTGATCTTGTTTTTATTGTTGTCTATATAGTCTGTAGTATATAAATGATAAAACAGTATGTTTTTTATTTTTAAAATGGCTCGTGAAATATATTTTCCCGATGAAGGATAGACAACTCGCCGTATTTTCTTATACTTACTTCATCAAAATACAGGATTACTTTTCTGTTTTCAGTTTCAATTTTCTTTATTATATCCAATTGTCCGATACTTTCAACATCAGCTTCAAACCCTGTTGGTACTCCAAACTCTTGCACCGTCATTCCACTAGCACCAGGCTTCGTCCATCTGAAAATTGAAAACGAAATTTATAACTTACAGTATTTGTGGAGATAATCTTCTTTTTTCTTAAAAAAGATTATGTGTGTATTGAGTTTGAACTAGGTTAGTTTTCAATTTGAAATGTTCTTAAAGTAATGCATAATTTTTTTTGAAATGCTGACCAGTATGAAAACATATTAGAATTAAAAGTTACATGTGCATAATGAATGTTTAAATAGACACTTTTGTAAAAACAATAACAACCGTTGGAAATAGTAATTATTACAAAACAATTATAAACTTTAATTTACATTAAAATTACGAGAAAAATTCAACAATATATACCTTGTACATGTTTTGACTTCAATCAAATCCAACGTTTCTTTAACCATAGTTACATTCAATTCGAAGGATGGTTCCTCAATTTCTTGTTCCACATTAAAGAAGACAGATACCTTGAAATAAAATGAAAAATTTTATTGTTATATCAAATTCTGTCAAACAGCATCTTTGTCAACCTATACGAATTTTAATGTGTTGTACTCATTAAAAAACGGCGTACTTAAAAAATTCTGAAAAAATTTGTATGGCATTGATCTAAAGCTAGTTATATATGAGCGGGAGTATGTTGTAGAGATAACGATAATCTATCTAGTTATATATGAGCGGGAATATGTTGTAGAGATAACGATAATCTATCTAGTTATATATGAGCGGGAGTATGTTGTAGAGATAACGATAATCTATCTAGTTATATATGAGCGGGAATATGTTGTAGAGATAACGATAATCTATCTAGTTATATATGAGCGGGAATATGTTGTAGAGATAACGATAATCTATCTAGTTATATATGAGCGGGAGTATGTTGTAGAGATAACGATAATCTATCTAGTTATATATGAGCGGGAGTATGTTGTAGAGATAACGATAATCTATCTAGTTATATATGAGCGGGAATATGTTGTAGAGATAACGATAATCTATCCAGTTATATATGAGCGGGAATATGTTGTAGAGATAACGATAATCTATCTAGTTATATATGAGCGGGAGTATGTTGTAGAGATAACGATAATCTATCTAGTTATATATGAGCGGGAGTATGTTGTAGAGATAACGATAATCTATCTAGTTATATATGAGCGGGAGTATGTTGTAGAGATAACGATAATCTATCTAGTTATATATGAGCGGGAATATGTTGTAGAGATAACGATAATCTATCTAGTTATATATGAGCGGGAGTATGTTGTAGAGATAACGATAATCTATCTAGTTATATATGAGCGGGAGTATGTTGTAGAGATAACGATAATCTATCTAGTTATATATGAGCGGGAGTATGTTGTAGAGATAACGATAATCTATCTAGTTATATATGAGCGGGAATATGTTGTAGAGATAACGATAATCTATCTAGTTATATATGAGCGGGAATATGTTGTAGAGATAACGATAATCTATCTAGTTATATATGAGCAGGAATATGTTGTAGAGATAACGATAATCTATCTAGTTATATATGAGCAGGAGTATGATGTAGAGATAACGATAATCTATCTAATTCTGAGAGAATTTCTAGTTAAACTAAAGACTCCTAATTTGAAAAATCTCTAAACAATATGATTGTAATCAATCGAAAATTTGATTGTAATTGTCAAAAACATGTTACAATTTACAACATTTTTTTATATTGCACCAAACGCAGAGTGAACGTAAACAAGTCTCTACATATTTAATGATACGGAGGAGCTGTTTATAATGTACGGGTTAATTGATAAAATACTCTTCTACTATACTGAATTATGAACCAAAAAAGAATATTTGATGTCTCATAGTTCAATGTTCCTTTCATTCTCAAATTTAATATCGCAAGTACCGGACCTTGCTTGCCAGACAGATCGCGCATAACTTCCGCAACACACGGCCTGACTTCTCCATGTTAAGCTGAAATAACCAAGTTTTCCTTTGATTTGCATTTGTGATTTGGACATGGATTGTTATGTTTGTGTTTGTATTAACAAAATATCAATAAAGGCAAAACAATTCTACCGAGTATCATTTTTAAATTCATCACTTACCTCTACTAGCCCCATTCCGTGGCCAGTTGCAGAGATCTGCACATTACTTGGAACACTTGGCAACTGAAAGCAAAATAATAATAAGTATAACAAAATAACGTATTGTTAATGTAACTTACTAATTTACTGTAGGAAAATTTATTTATTATTATTTATTTATTTATTTATTTTGTCAACATTTTAAAGTAAATATAAAGGTGTTTATGTCCACTGTAATATTTTCAAATTTGTACATTAATTATTCGCTGTGAAAAAAATATTTGTGTTATGAATTGAACCAGAAACAGTCTTTTATCCATTCATTGGTTCTCCAAAACTCTGATATTCATTGTATGGTATTAAATGAACACGTTTGAAATAGTATTCGACGTAATTAAGTTTGCTATCACGGACGTGTTCGAAATGTTTCAAAACTTTAGAAGCTTCAAAAATTTTATTAATTTACACTTTTAAACATTTTTTTAAATTTTGCTAATAAGGCACTTTGTCTCGTGTATAGGTGAATTTTTCCAATTAAACTGGAAATAATAGTATTTTCAATTGTTTCATCAGTAAATAGTGGATCACCAAACATTTTTCAAAAAACTTTCTTATTCATATACCCATACCTCTACTGTCTGTAGGAGCAGTGCATTGGCTGGATTGACACTAAATTGATGATTAAATGTCCCGGATCTGACTGAAACTTGCATGTCGAAGTTTGTTGAATACGCCATACGTGCAAATTCTGACAAGGCTTGTAAGGCCAATACGGTGTCCTAATATATAAAATATCGCATTGAAATTATTATCATACTGGTTGTCAAATAATTAGAGTAGTAATGTGATTTCCAATAGTACTATAACCAAATCAAATTACATTAACCAAAATGTCCGTCCCTAGTCGGAAATTCTATAAACATTGTTTCAAATAGGCTTGTTGCTTGTTGTTTAGTTTGGCCGTTTGCGCAAAATTGTGGTTCTAAATCGTATTCCTTGGTTACGTTAGATAAACAACACGTTTATTAGTAACTAATATCTTTCTTCTTTGATGAGCATTTGAAATTATAAACTTCTGAATATGCATGTATTCAGATTCACTTTTTAAGCAATAAGCTATTCCGTTTGGATAGCTATAAATGTCAAATCTTAAAACAAAGATTATTACCCAATTGCTTATTTTGCAAAATAGTTTTTAGGTTTTGCTTTACTTTAGGATTAAATGCGCCTGCTAAATACTATATTAAAGAAAATACTGTACCTGGGTTGACACGAATCCTCCACTGGGATTTCTCTGTGTGGTAATCCATTTCATGACTGGTAAACCGGATGTGAACTGGTTTTCATGTGCATATACAAGAAGGGCATATGATGTCATTTCAATATCCATTGGTTTAGATTGTTGATGAGGTGCCCGCCAGTAATGATGTCCTGTTGTCTTTGCAGATTCAGGTTTATGCCAGTGTTTCATGCCATCTATTGATTAGAAGAGTTCATGAAATTTGGAGAAGTAAAATGCATTTAAAAGAGTGCATTAGTGCAATTTATTTCCCAAACAAAACATCTCGGTTTTGCATCTTTCCGTGATACACATATTGACTCGGGGTCGGGTTGTGGGGGGTGTGTTAACTATAATGCACATAAATATTTGGCTCGACTATTTAGAATATTAAATTGTCCTTTTTTCTCGATACCTTTTGATTCGTACTTTGGTCGCGACTGCAATGTGTTTGCCAATTATAAGACATTTTATTCAATTTATAAAAACGTAGATATTGTTGCTTTGTCGATCAATTATCATCTTTAAATGGCTTTATTTCGGTCAAACTATTGTCTTATAATAAATCACAATATTATAATTAACAATTTACTTTATTAATAACAAATACTACTAAATTCAAAAATGATACTCTACACTTTTGTTTAAACATTGAAAACACAAATATGTTTAAAAGAATATATACCTGCCACTTTCTAAACACAGATCTTATATCGGCACTAACCTTTTACGATTGCATCGTTGTCTAATTTAGTGAATACTGCAGGTGCTTGTGAGCTCTTGGCTAATGATAAAGCATAACTTGAAATAGCCAAAGCGTAATCATCAGTAAGTGAGCTGATTTGAGATTCAAGATAAGTAGTAGCCTTGGTCATTGCCGATTGTGTTCTTTGTTGAATTCCCTAAAATAAGGTTGTATAATTGTATTAATACATTATTATTCCCCCCTTTTTATTCACAAACACACACATATATATTCATAGAAATTGTATACAATGGTTTCCGTTTTTCCAGTTTAAAATAAAGCAGTGTTAAAAAATCATTTAAGATTTGTGAATTTTATATATTTATTTGATCCTAAATATTATAATTTAAACTGAAATATTTATAGAAATTGTATACAATGGTTTCAGTTTTTCCAGTTTAAAATAAAGCAGTGTTAAAAAATCATTTAAGATTTGTGAATTTTATATATTTATTTGATCCTAAATATTATAATTTAAACTGAAATGCAAGACAGTTGTGATGAAGCACATTTTGTACCATTTAAAAGACTTCATCAATTTCGTCAAGAAGCCGTCTCAAAACTAAACGGAAGTTTTTTTTTTTTTATCTCGGCGAATCCTGCAAACCTACTTTAAGAGCTTTTTCTTTTTTGCCACTTTACAAATAAAATATCAAATTAACATAAAACTACACTTAACTTTTTAATGTACGTGGTTGATTTTTTTTCCGACATATGAAGTATTGTGAAATAAAACTTATTAATGAACAAATAAAAATATTCACCATTACATTAAGCAGCTTTACCTATCTACTCAGGTACTAAGGTACTCTATGTATGTGTTTAAATCACATTTCAAAGCGGACTTAAAAGTGTGTTTGTTCTTTTCAGAACGTTTGTTGTCGTCAATACTTACACCTGCCAGATCGTTGTTTTCTAGTAAAGCTATTAAAACAAAAGCTGTCAATGCTGGTCCCGATGCTGAACCTCCCTGTTATGCAAAAAAATAATAAATATAACATATTTCTACGAAAACATTAATGCGCATATTATTCTAATACAGCTTTTGTTATAAGAAAGTATTTAGCCTGAAACCCAAAATAATCAAATAGCTATAGACTACTGTAAACATCTAGCAAAAAATACCTGTTAAATTTTGATGTGCCATATGTATGTGCACATTTCGGAAAATCATTTCTAATCAGTTACATTAGTGGACGAAAAGTTTGAAAGATAAAAAACATAAGCCTAACATTGAAAATAATCATTGAAAAGTTCCAAAATTACATGCATCTAAATCCAGCTAAGGAATGATCTGCACTAAAGAACAAATTTTAAACATTTTTATTACTGAACACATGATGAGGTATGATTGCAGCCCTTTATTAAAGTTTGTTGTTAATTTTTTAGACGAATATCATGAATACAAAGTCACTAAAACCTATCTAGCATTAGTAACTATTATTTCAGCTTGCATCAGTTGTGACGTTATGATAATTTCACCAAAAAAAAAGCCCTAGTTGCCACTATGGAAGAAAATAATAAACAGTAAGTCATCGATTCAGTGTTGGTAGAGGGAAACATCAAATGACTAGATATGGTACAGGAATTGTTTACATCTTCTGAGATATCTAGTTTGAACCAAAAGAAACACGATGTGTTCGGAAAAAAAATTAAAATGCGCTTAAAAGTTTTAGGGTATTTAAAGTCGTCATATTTGATATAAAAAAGGTAAACCATTTTAATAATGAAAATGTTGTATAGGTTAAATGTCACAAAATGTAAGTTTAGAGGAATCAAATTTTATCCTCCTTTTAAAAATGAGGTATCACTGTCAAATTTTCAATCTTAGAAACAAAAAGGTAATCTGCATGCTTTTTATAATAATACAAAATAAAAAGAAAGCTCCAGTTTTGCAAGCAGAATGTCTTTTCTTCCTTTTTTGCATTATGTTAATTGTTCTTTGGTTTTTATCATCAAATCATCAATGATTTTTAAATCATCAAAGTGACATAAAACGATTTACAGAAAAAAACTAGTAAAATCTACTATGTTGAAAGATTCAATTCAATTAAAATTCAAAATTAATAATTTATAATTATATTCACCTGCATATCTTTGTGAATAACACGACCAGGTTCTGGAAATGAACCATCGCCGTTCTGTCGACTTATCATCCAATCAATAGCTCGTTTGATTACGTCGTCATCAACAAATATATGTTGCCTGGCTTGATGGAATGATTTTACAACAAAGGCACTCAACCTTAAACAATCAAAATAAAAAAAAACTCAATTGGCCTTACGGTTAATCTACAGTTGTGTGATGGTCAGATCCTCAACTAATAATACATGTTAAAAGGCTTACAATGACCTATTTCGTTGTAATTTTCATTAACTTTCGAAGATGTTTTAAGTATTGCAATAAACTTTATGTTACAAAGGTTTTAACTATAAACAAATGAGTGCTTAACCATATACAACTACTTTAATATTTAACAAAAGTACCAGTTTAATTTTGATGCGCCACTTGTGCATATTTCGAAAATTCATTCCTCATCTACGGACCGAAAAAGATATTATATAACTTGGTAGTTAAAGATATATAACTGGAAGTTTACGTATATATAGATATATACCTTTTAAACAATATATAACAATATATTACTTTACGTTAACTATATAAATAAATCTAGATTAGGTTTAACTGTATCTCAGTAGGAGACGTTAATGAATATACCTACCACATACTACCGGATTTATCACGATCACCAAATGCGCTAAATGAACCATCCTTATGCTGGAAAGTAAGTTCTCTCTGGTAACCTTGTTAATAGAGAATAATGACACTAAAGTTCGATAAACATCAATTGAATACGTGACCGGATTTTTATCAAAACATAAACCTTACCACCACCTGATCTAGAATATACGGTATTTTATATCTGTAATAGTACTTTTATAAATATGTTACATTACAAAATAATTCACAAGAAAACAGTTTATCAATTCGTTTGTAGAATATTTTAAAATTAGTTAATTTAACATTCAAGGATTAAAGATTCCATAATAATATATATCAATATCAATAACAATTAAGGTATTAATTATGAAACAAGTCTGTCTAGATACCTTTGTCCATATATTCAAGGGCTTTTTCTTCAATGTCACCGGTCAGCTGGTTTGTTGCTTTCAGGTAATTAGTCACAAATATATCTGGTGCCATTCCTAACATTGTTTGTTCTCCACATCCTGTTGGCATGCGCAATAACTTGTCCAATCCATTTACAGTTGGGCCCATCAAGTCACCTATAGAATTTAAAAAGAGAAACAAAAACTTTTCTTAATCCAATGACAGTTTATTCAGATCATTAGATAATTCTATATGACATTACAAAAAGACAAAACAAAACAAACTCATGAGTTTAAAAAATAACAGATTATAAAAGTTTGATGAAAAATGATGGTTTATGGGCGAATGTTCATATAATTGGTTCGTATTAATAACAAATGAAATCTACATGCAGAATAAACAGTATATTCATTTTAAATTTTCAAACTGCAATAGACGTATTTATATATCTTTAGATTTACTCAAATATTAACAATACCATTATCGACGGTAATTAAATACCTTGATTGTTAAGACTTTTATTGATTTTGAAAAGATACAATCTTTAAAATAACTATAATAGATAAAAACACTAGGAACTAGAAGCTTTGAAGTGGCTCGAGAATATAGTTACCGATTGCAGACACTCTGACACGTTGTGATCCTGCGACAACTCCGGCTGAAAGTGAAATGGGAACCGTTTTTGAAAAGCTACTTGACTGTTTCAGGTCGACCAGAATTGGGGTGTTATATTCCTTTGGTACACCTTCCGGCTGTAATAAATAACCCAAAAATAATTACAGTAAAACTAACTACATAATATTTCAATTTTGGAAAAGAGTTATCAAGTAAGTGAAGTTATGGTAATCAACATCAAATATATACCGTTTGAACCAAATCGTGACTTTGTGTTATACATGATGCAAGAGAAAACTATAATGATTGGGTCCATAAACTTTAGATGTATCTGTATATATCTCTTCCTCAAATATGCATGTTTTCTAAATGTAGTGAATTCTTTTGATTTTTTAATAGATTATTTTAATCTTTTCTTTTTTATTAGAATTATTCCAACAAATTAACTTTTTGCTCACAGGACTCTTGTTGTGTTCCTTCACATGTTTATAGGTATCGATTAAGCTAAATTTATCTAGTGAGAATTAAAAATTAAACTTTATTTTTGTTTTGGTATTTTAACGAGAACATGATGATCTCGCTACAGTAATTACAAACTCAGCTGTATCTGCTCAATTTCCTGTTTATTTACAGATTCATTCTTTTTTAAAAAGAAAATTATTTCTTACCTCAACAAGTAATTGTCGTTTCACAGCATCAGCAGCAGCTGTCGATTGGGCTTTCACAGTTATATCAATCTTGCCTAAACCGGCTGGTACAATAGGGAAGAAAACAGGACTTTGCTTCTCCTGCAGCAACCTGAAACAATTTAAAGGCCATACATAAGTATTGCTCACATAAGATGGTTATAATAGGAAATGTCTGCCGTAAAATATCAGTCATTATGCAATTTGGAACAAAATGACGAAGAGAAAACTAACATGGGAACATTACCTTACAGGAAAAATTATCTCTTTATTTATTATAATTATTATTATTATTATTCTCTGTTATGTTATCTAACTAAATTTTACGAGTCATGATTTTCTACTAACAACTTGTTTGATTGAATGATTGATTTGTTTTATTGATTGATTGATTGATTGATTGATTATTAAATTGATTGTAAAATTGATTGTGAAATAAAATTAAATTTGACATTGATAGTGAAATTTATTTTGAACTTTATTAAAAGGTTGAAAGATTATTGAACTGAGTATATCGTATCGTAAAACAAGACATTGTTCAGTGACATGCAACATCAGCGTTATTGTACGATTTGGCAGTCTCGGTGGTCATTTGGTCTCAGCAGTTCGCTTACCGGATCACAGGCCTTATACCGCCTAGATTTAAAAGCCGCTATTGCAATTTGTTATATAGGAAAGTTTGTCAGTTCACTTGCTGAAAACGGTGGGGTTTTTTTAGGTTTCCTCCCTCACCCCGGAACTGGCCACGTCTATGTAAGATTGGGGTAAAAATGCTATTGCCGTTCTCTACTTTTTTCACTGAAATAAAGGTACATTTTAGTACTTACATGTACTGTGTCTGTTTGATCTTGTGATACGTATTGACTAGTTCCATCTGCGTTGATTATTACGTTACGGAAATCATCATTCTTTGACAAAGTCACTAAAACCTTAGATGACAAAACAAAAATAATTATTATAATATTCTTTTAAAAATACCATAAAACAAATTAATAAGGCTTATTTTTTATATTTTCATGTGCGTGTTTTGTTAAATAAGAAGGTATTCCGGTTATCATATCAATGTATCACCACATCTGTCAAAACCTACCCAAGATTAGCGGTTTATTATGATAAGTGTATTATGTTTGTTAGTTTTCCTTGGTTTTTGCAAAGCAAGCTCATGTTTTCGTAGACACTAGCTGATACACACGGTAATGTGTGTATATAATGTGATGGGATAGAAAGACAATATATAATTATTGTTCATAATCAGAAAAATGTTTCAATATACATTTCTTGTTCTGTTGTCTGGTTTACTTGAGAACCCGGCCTCAGATTCACAATCATTCACTCAACTGAGTGTACACTCAACTCAAATATTGGTTTTTTTTGCTCGTCAAAATTTTAAAAATTCAAAGTTTTATGAAAAAATATTTTGTTTTGTTTAACAAAACTACACTAAATTATTAAGATATAACATTAGATATGTATTTTTAGCTGTGCAATGTCTTACAAATTGACATTGAAATATTCCCGAATTTGAGTTGAGTGAATGATTGCGAAACTGGTGCCCGGTCTAAAGTGCAAGCTAATAAATTGGAACGTTTCCCGGCTCGGGCAGATCCTTGTCAGTTATCGTTTTCCAAAGAGACTTTCTTCGGACACTCTTGTTTCCTATAACATCACAGAACTGACAGCCTCAATATAACCGAAAGAATCTTGACTATGACAAACAACATGACTCATCTCACCACCTTGTTTAATTCGCCATTTGTGACATATTCATAGTTGTTTTAGGTTAATGTCGTTTTAAATGTTTTCATAATTTGTTTTTTCGTATTGGGGAAATCATTATGATGATATATTAAACAAACAAGTAACACATACGTCCATATCCTGTGTCATATAATTGAAGACATTGGCCTGTAGAACAACTTGTTCACCTCGTACAACAGAGTAAGGTAGATTTAAACTGACAAAGAAAGGTCTGAAAGCTTCAATCTGTAAAACAAAAATAAAAATATATAGATTAGAGACAAACATTTAATACTAAAATACATGTATTACGTTTTTTGTATTTTTTACAATACAAAGGTACAAACATGCTGCAAAAAATATCTTCTTAAAATGATGCCTTGGGTCACGAAAAAGAAGATGCTTTGGTCATAAGTTATGTTTAACATGAATACAGAAATTCATAAGTGTTATTTAATGACGTCTCGTTTTGTGAACAATGATATAGAGGTAAAGTTATGTCCAGTTTAAAGGTTTATAATACATGACAAACACTCTTAATGGTCGATCGAAATAGTTTTGAATACATCTTTAATTCGCATAGTTTCCTTTTTTTTTTTTTTTTTTTTTTTTTTTTTTTTTTTTTTTTTTTTTGGAGGAGGAGGAGGAGGAAGGGAGGGATTGTGATTCCGACATCCGACATTAATATTAATTATACAGAGGAAAAGCTATGGCCAATAATACGGTTATGGCACATGATATTCTTAATGATTAAATAGTTGCAAGCTTATGAAGCGTGTGTGTGTGTGTGTGTGTGTGTGTGTGTGTGTGTGTGTGTGTTTTTCGATTATCTTATCTTGAATAAGACATTAAATACATTAATGATTTAAACTAAAAAAATTAAAAAGTGCATGACTTTCAGTCAAAGTCAGTTTTGTTTAGTTATACCTTAGCTGTTGTTGGTGCCACACCAAGTCCGGACTGTGAGTGCACGGCAAAAGCACTGGCTACCCATGATGTAATAGTATCCGGTACTGTGGTACTAATCTGTACTCTACCATCGGCACTGTAAAACGGAAACATAATACTTGTAAAACAAAAGATAAGACTCTTGAAAGTGTTTGTATAAAACATAGATAAAAAAATTGTTTTGGAAAATGTTGTATCTAAGTGTATATCAAAATATTTCGGCAAAATTGTGAAAATATAACGTTCCTGGATAAATTTTGCAAAGATTAAACTGGTTAAAACTAAGATTAGTCATTACATTTATACATTTAAAATGCAAACAGAATTGTTCATTAAAATCATTAATCTTTAGTTATAAAAATATATAAAAATATTTTAAAACAAAAAGAATAGATCAATATTGTTTCATTTATCCATTTAAACTTTATTCTTTCCTTTAAATTATTTGTTGTCAATTATACAACGCAAAGCATATTAAATCAAATTACAACATCTAAACACGCAGACATCTAAGATCTGCACGGTTAATTAAAATTTTCGGTTTTTATACCGACTCTTCAAAGTGGATTTTTCAGAGTAGCACGTGACGCCCCGTAACGTTTGTGCAAAACTTTCATTTTAAGTGGATATGAAACCAACTAAGTTGACGCTTTTCCCGTAAAAAAAAACATTACCATAGCGACGTTTGAGGCAAGCGAGGCAGTTGCCTCGGTAAAAAACTCAATAAATATTACTTCTTGCTGGTCAATTTAAAATAGGCTTCTTTTGATATGTTCATTTAGTCCGTCAAGACAAAAATGTTCATCATGTCAAGCAACTAAAAGTTTTGACAACAAATACTGAAAACATGTATATGCATTCATAATGGAAATGATAAATTGAAATGTTTCAGGATGCATCATTTAAAGCTATTTCTTTAAAACTTTTCACGGGGCCTACCCCCGAATTTACCCCCCCCCCCCTCCCGCTTTTAAACAAGCAAAACGTCTTTAGCGCTTCGGTCAGACCCCTTTGCTCAAAAACTGCCTTGTTATAATTCAGGATCTAGCTACGGTAATGAAATAGAATATGATTTTTGTATCATAAGTTCACAAACGTTAAGGGATATTCATCACGTGGTACACTGTCGTGCTCCAATAAAATGAGCTGGATTTTGTTTCAATGAAGGAAAGCATAAGAACAGTTGCAGATCAAAGTTGTACAATAAATAAAAAACAGTAGCAACGCAAAGAAAACAGACGAGAAAGTATCGCAGCTAGGAAAAGCGGGGGAAAACAAAATGTGCTTTTTTTCCTCTAAATGCGGACTGGTGGAAGGAAATCAGGCATTACTATGTTTTATTTTGCAAGCGGAAAATATCACAATAAAGAAAAAGCAGCAAAAGCAGGATTTAATGAAATACAGTACGGAGTATGCTGGATTAAATTTAATGTCTTTAAATGAATTTTTATTTAATTTATTTAATATAAAATGTTTTAGGATTATAAATTTATATAATTTTTATCGATTTTTAAGCGACCATTTTTATATTGCGTTTGACAATTGATTTAAAAGTAAACATTTTATAAAAATCAAAAAGTAAATAAATAAAAAAATAATTTTAAAAAAAGATAAATATTGTTTTACGCCCAAGTAAATTGTTTTCCATTCAATTCAAAAATGGTAGGGAAAACTTTAATTCGTGGAAAGGACCCACATTTTAAGTATCGAACTGACACGGAAACACGCGATTTAACACATACTGAACGACTTTTACATGAAAGGTAAGCGATTTTGTCTGTGTAAACCGAATATGTACAAATTTGAAGAGCATTTTGAACATAGAATATTTGAAATAAAATATATACCCAATAGTTTCGTTTGTCCAAAGCCAAGTTTCTGGGAAGTTTGAGCGAATTTTTGTGACTTCTTTAAGTGGTGTCGTGACACTACCAGCGAGACTATTTGCGCCGTTAGGGACGGGTTGGGGCATCGCTTGAGGACCATGTAAGACAAATCTACCTCCAGAACCACACATAGGGCAGCCATCTTGAATAAAGAAACTAGTGTCAAAATTAATGAGTTATTAATTTATAAAAAAAAACAATTATCATCATGGTAACTAAGGAGTTAGTTCTAAACTGGTTAAGTTTTGTTTAACAACAAAAAATCAATTTTAAGCTTAAACTACAGAACTTGCCCCTGTATATGGTCATTTGCCTTTAAAGTGTTTAACCTTCTGCGGGGTATAGTCAAACGGATGCATATCCTTTTCAGGAGCACGTGACCTCAAAGTGATAAAACATTTCCTGAGAGATAGCTTGTTATACCATCTCATTCTTTCACATCTATACAGTAATTGCTTAACTCCGATAAATGGTGATTCCTTAACTCCGGTAGAGGGTGATTCCTTAATGCCGGTAGAGGGTGATTCCTTAACTCCGGTACACGATGATTCCTTAATTCTGATACAGGGGGATTCCTTAACTCCGATACAGGGTGATTCCTTAACTCCGGTAGAGGATGTTTCCTTAATGCCGGTACAAGGTGATTCCTTAACTCCGGTACATGGTGATTCCTTAACTCCGGTACATTTTGATTCCTTAACTCCGATACACGGTGATTCCGTAACTCCGGTAGAGGATGATTCCTTAACTCCGGTACACGATGATTCCTTAATTCTGATACAGGGGGATTCCTTAACTCCGATACACGGTGATTCCGTAACTCCGGTAGAGGATGATTCCTTAACTCCGGTACACGATGATTCCTTAATTCTGATACAGGGGGATTCCTTAACTCCGATACAGGGTGATTCCTTAACTCCGGTAGAGGATGATTCCTTAATGCCGGTACAAGGTGATTCCTTAACTCCGGTACATGGTGATTCCTTAACTCCGGTACATTTTGATTCCTTAACTCCGATACACGGTGATTCCGTAACTCCGGTAGAAGGTGATTCCTTAACTACGGTACATGGTGATTCCTTAACTCAGGTACAGGGTGATTCCGTAACTCCGGTACAGGATTATTCTTTAACTCGATAAAGGGTGATTCCTTAACTCCGGTACAGCGTGTTTCCTAAACTCCGGCACATGGTGATTCCTTAACACCGGTAGAGAGTGATTCCTTAACTCCGGTACAAGGTGATTCCTTAACTCCGGTTCAAGGTGATTCCTTTACTCCGGTACAGCGTGCTTCCTAAACTCCGGCACAGGGTGATTCCTTCACACCGGCAGAGGGTGTTTCCTTAACTCCGGTACAAGGTGATTCCTTAACTCCGTTACAAGGTGACTCCTTAACTCTGGTACAGGGTGATTCATAACCCCGACACTGGGTGATTTCTTTTATAAAGCTGATTTTTAATTCCGAAAAATAAGATTGTTATTAACTTATTTATAAATCAAATATTTTAGGATGTAAATTTGACAAATTGGATAAAATCAAGAAAAGATTTAATGAAACAATTTGATATAAGCTTTGACAAGGTAACTAGCATTAAATATAAGTTTTTTTCTTTAAATCGAAGACAGTTGTGGTAATGGCGTATTACGTAAGTTTAATTATATTTAACTCATTTAGGCGGTCAGATTAGGAATGGTAGGAAGAGATTTGTGAACGCGCATAGAAAAAGTTTTTGTGCAAAAAAAATGAGATGCAATATATACTAAGCGATATTTACAAGGAAAACAAAAGAAATGATCACTCCCTAGTACACTAAATATATTGTGTATATAAGGACGTAGAGAGAACTTTTCACAGAATTAATAACGTGTATACCGAGTTGTTACATTTGTCCAAAGCCAGGTTTCCGGGAAGTTTGAGCGAATTTTTGTAACTTCTTTAAGTGGTGACGTCACACTACCAGCGAGACCAGTTGGACCGTTAGGGATAGGTTGGGGACCATTAAAGGCAAAACCTCCTCCAGCACCACCAAAAGCTGTCTCACACATAGGGCAGCCATCTTGTATAAAGAAATAATTGTGAAATTTACAAGTTTTAATCAATGAAACATCTATCTGAATCGTATCTAAGATGAATTAATAAACCTGATGTTGGTTTCGTTTAAAACTTGTGACATTTTTACTCAAATTATTGAAACTACCCCGATCGCGGTAGTTGACGTTTTGAAAGAGGACAAGGGCACGGGTACTTACCACTTTACGTTTTACCGTTAAAATTAAGATGTAAATCACATTATTTTTAGGTTTTTTATAGGACATTTATATAATTTTGCAGTACTTATTTGTTTTGATTCTAAATCTAATTTATTTATTTATTTATTTATTTATTTATTTATTTATTTATTTATTTATTTATTTATTATTTATTTATCTATAGTTAAATGACTGGTAGCATATAGGCACATTTATTAGACAGTTATCATCTGTGGTCAGTTATATTTACATGTATGAAGTGTACATTGTTTGTTTATTTATTTATTTATTTATTTATTTATTTATTTATTTATTTATTTATAGTTAAATAACAAAATAACTGGTAGCGATTAGGCACATTTCTTAGACAGTTATCATCTGTGGTCAGTTATATTTACATGTATGAAGTGTACATTATTTATTCATTTATTTATTTATTTATTTATTTATTAGTTAAATTACATAAAAACTTGTAGCGGATAATTCGTATAAGCACAATTATTAGACAGTTACCATCTGTGGTTTGTAATAGTTACTTTAACGAAGTGTACATTTATTTATTTATTTATTTATTTATTTATTCTTTTTTAGAATCGATAATACACACAATATAATTTACTGGTTATACATATAGTTAAAAACCATCATTTCTACAGTCATAAGATTAACACATCGTAATTCCAAAAAACAATACGACAGTTGATATAGATGACAAAAAGGAAGGCAAACCAAAAACATAAAACATAACTCAGAAACTGAGTGATTGCGATATTTAAACATAGGAGGAAAACAAAAATATATATATATGCCGGACACCAGACAAGTAACACAAAAACAATTTGTAATCGCCTAAAAGCACGAAATATGGCCTTATAGATTGAAGTTGTATAGGAAAATACCCGATTGTTGTGTTTGTCCAAAGCCAGGTTTCTGGGAAAACATTACGGACTTTAGTCGGCTCTTTTAAATCGGGGGTTTGAACCTGGTTAGTGCTGGGTGGTTGAACAATGCCACCATTTAATGCACTACCGGCTACACTATTGACAGCACTGAATCCGCTAAATCCGCCGCCAAAGAAACCGTGGTGCATGATTGGCAAGTGATCTGAAAGAAATATTCACATGATAACTACATCCACTTCGGAACTTTTGGATATTCCACTGCAAAACATTCAAGCGTCATTTATGCTAGAGGTTTGCAGCGTTGTATTTCAACTAAGAAAGTATTGCGTTTAAATATGACGTCATGTGTTCATTACGACAGACGACATCATTTAAATAATCGTCTGCATTTTGTAGCTTGAAATGAGAGAACTATATATAGAAAAAAGACCTCGTTGGGGCTGATTAAAGTTGTTAGTACCTACTTAGTCCGCAAAGAGTAAAAGCAAAAATTTGAAAAAAACGTATAGAAAAGCAAAATTTACTTTCAAAAACACCCGTGAACCCAATGAAGGAATGGCAACTACTCTAAACTAACAACGCTCACACAATGATATACAGTTATTTGATAAATACCCCGTGGTTTGATTAACCCAGAGCCAGGTTTCAGGAAATACTGATCGTATTTTTCCAACTTCTTTAAAAGGTGATGTTTGTTGTGGAATTGCACCACCAGAGGTACCCGTCCCAGTGAAAGCGCTTCCTCCAAACGCCATTTGTGGTACCATCATGCCAGACAAAGCCATAGGATACACTTGAAATATCAATGAAACTTAATCAGTATATCATCTTTTATATTGTACAGTTCCGATAATCTCGTGTATACAGCTACACGTCTGTCGATTCGATAACTGGCAACAACTGTTTACGTCACAAAAATACGCGCTTCTCGGCGGAACTTCACGATTGTCAAACTGACAACCAATTTTTTATGTAAAAAAAGTGAAGATATGGGCGAAGATTCTGCCAAACCAATTTATATGCTGTCCATCAATTCTCAGTGGAAAAAAGTAAAATTTAATTTCCTCTATTTTTAAGTTTGTAAGTTTATTGCATTTTTTCTTTGTGTATACATGTGTATGCATTTATTTTTATTTATTTATTTATTTATTTATTATTTATTCATTCATTCATTCATTCATTCATTCATTTATTTATTTATTTATTTATTTATTTGTATTTATTTATTTATTTATCGTTAATTGATTTACTAAATGAATAAATAAATTTATACATTTGTTTATTGATTTATCATAAATCGGCTTTAAAAAAGTGCTTGTAGCTTGTGCAACCTGAAGATAATAATTATGAGAAGGATTTTGCTGCGACAGTGAATGATACATTAGGATAAGCTATCCTTAAAATACCCTATAGTTGAGTTTGTCCATAACCAGGTTTCTGGGAACACAGAACGGACTTTAGCGGGTTCTTTTAGATTTGGTGGTTGTACTTGATTTGTGCTTGGTGGCTGAACAACACCTGACCCTGCTAAATGAGCCACACTATTCACAGCTTGGAATCCACCAATACCACCCATTAAAAAGCCACCATGGCTGTGAAAAACATCTGAAAGAAAAGTTATAAATATACCCACATTCATCAATTGATATCAAGAACCTCTACGTTATGAGTTATTCAGATTTTTGGCAGTTTGCACGGTCCAATGAACACTGCCAAATACTGATGTACCCTAAGCTAAAGGATCGTTGATTGCCATTTTTCTTTACCATATCAAAACGAGGATTTTGATCTCTACGATGTATGAGTCACTTCCCTTTTACCACTTTACATCGCGCCGGGTAGATAAACGAATACAGGTTTGTGTACCTTAGCAAGTTAACCCATGACCATGAGCAAAATTCGTTGAGGACGATAAAAATGTATCAACATCCATCAAAAAATATACATGTAATAGAAATTAATCAATCCTCAATATCAAAAATATTCACCGCAAAAATTTAATAAACTGATACACGTATTAATATCTTAGACTTCCTACCTGTGCAGGTATATTTCTTCGTAGGTTACATGGATTGTGTCAAAATTCACACACACACACACACACACACACACACACACACACACATCGACTCGAATTACGCGTAACGTATCTGACACTGAGCTGACAAGCTTAAGATATACTTTATATTACAGAAATTAACGTATTTGTCAACAACGTCACAACCAAAAATATGACAAGATATGTTAAAATATGTTCAAGATTATAACATAAACATCAATGAAGACAGGAAATTAAAATAAATCTTATTTAAACCACTTATTAAAAACTGTCAATTTTGTTAAGTGACACCGGAATAATTGTCAAATGGTACGGTTAAAGCTTTGATGGAGGCCTTACTACGTCAAATATAATATTATTAAACATTGTATTTTTATAAATCTAAGCATTATCTCACCTTGTGTAGCATTTTTATTTTTATTTCTTTTGTTGCATATCATCTCATTAAAAGCCTTTTTAAGAATAAGTTTAATATATAAGTAATTATACAATACTTGATTTATTCATTTTTTAAAAATTATTTTTAACTTTTATTTAATTATTTATTCATTCTTCATTTCTATAATTATTTATATATATATATATATATATATATATATATATATATATATATATATATATATATATATATTTTTTTTTTTTTTTTTTTTTTTTTTTTTTTTTTTTTTTTTTTTTTATGAGTATAATAAACTTTGTAGGTGTAAATGCGCAAGCAAATGCAATTTTTCATTTCCCATAGCAAAAGATTACATATTTTTAGACAACAATGTTGGGCGATGATGTAATTTAATGTTTACTAAAAAGCCTAGCATAATTACAAAAGTAACAATATTGATCAAGGACGTCAGTCAATGTAGACTTAATAGAAAGCGTAAACATTATTACAACGATTAGCGTAAAGCAAATCTGAACTTTAACCTTAAACTACGTGTTCAAAATTACCCTGCAGTACTATTGATCCATAACCAAGTTTCCAGGAATTCTGTTCTAATTTTAGTAACTTCTTTCAGTGAACCACCAGCATTCATACCAGGAAAAGCCCCACCAGGTGCGATAAATGGTAACGCAGTTGGATAATACAAAACTTGTAAATTGAGAAGCAAGTATTAACATATTACCATTCTAATAATTACAAACAAATGACATGATCTAACAATGCTCTATACAAACATGGCTGTATATAATTCTATAATGGGAATTGCATACCTCTTCTTAATAGCTTTTTAAGAAGAGTATAACTACATGTATACCGCCAAGGTAGGAATTAATTGCTCTTTAGGCCAAATAATAACTTTAGAAAACATTTCCAAGAGAAAGGTACATAATTCATTCTAAATTTTTAAAATGTCACATGTAATATCTTTTTATGAACTCACAAGGACACTATTTTCCAATCGTTAGATACGGTGTTCCGGAAATAAAGGTAGATGTATCATGTGACACACATGTAATATCACTCTGTAGTGATTCCTACGTTTGGCTTGGCTGTCTCTTTCAAATGTCGTGTTGGTCGTCGCTTTCTTCTATGCATTTGATATCCTTAATTTTCATTTATTTATTTATCATTTATTTATCAATTTATTCTTATTCATTATTTATTAACTTTTTTATTTATTTTCTTCATTATATTTTTGTTGGCTATCGCTTTGTTCCATGCATTTGATATCATTAATATTTATTTCTTTTTATTTTTTATTTTATTATTATTATTCTTTTTATTTTTTTTATTTTTTATTAATTTTTAACTTTATATATATTTTTTTTACTTTTTTATTTATTTTTTCTTTTTTCGCCTTCAATATTACAGCAATGTTAAACTCCAGTGTCAATCACAACTTTGCTATAAAATGTACTAAGTGACAAAATTGTGTTAGAAGACAGAATTGTGGCAAAAGTCAATAAAGTTTTAAGAAAACAATGAAATTCGAATGTTAACGAAATTCATTGTTAGTAAAAATTCTATGAGGTAGTTTGTCGGAATCCTGGAACTTATCAGCTACGAGCACTCGTAGATAACTAGACACACAAAAAGTATAAATAACAAAACACTTGGTATTATAATATAGAATTTGCAATTAGATTAATCATGGTATTGAGATAATGATTTCTTTTTTTATTATTTGAAATTAACATTGTTTGTCTTAAACATCAATGGGTGTTGTTCTTTCACAGTATTTTATGGGACTTTATATAACGGACAACGAAGTGTAAGCGTTAAAATGTTATCAATTTTTCGAGACGATCCGTTTTTTAATGTTTTTCTTTTAATTTGTTCTTATTTTAATCAACCCCTGTTTATAATTTTTACACCGACAAATTTAAATTTAAGCCAACACACTGCAGAGGCATAAATCTATAAGGTGAAAGACGATCAAAGAATTCAGAAGACAGAGTGTACGAGCAGTTTTTATACGTTATTTGATTTACCCCGTAGTACTATTAACCCATAACCAAGTTTCCGGGAACTCCGTTCTGATTTTCGTTACTTCCTTTAGAGAAACACCTGTACTTCCGCCAGCAACACTACCAGTCATACCAGCTAAAGCACCACCTGCTCCAGCCCCGAATCCAGCATTGGGTGCAAGCATCGAGTCAACCATCATAGGATATATTACTTTTCATGGGAAATATAATAAAATTTTTAGACATCTAATCATTCGCTATGTATGTATCATAATTATAACTTACTCGCCTGTAGAACACAATATCGTGTAGTGGTCTAATTTCAAAACGAAATGAGACATTAAAAATCAGCACACTTACATCATATAATATTTAGCACAGTGATCTAATTAAACTGTAAGCGTTTACTTCTTTAGTGTTATGTTACCGTTTTAACTGCGTGTAGAAATGTTTTCGGATTAACGAAAAATTGCATTATTTCAACTCATAAGAATCACTCCACAGGGCGAAGTGGGGCTGGCAGGTACTATTTTCCGTTAACTTTTAAACAGATAAGATTCCTACCTCTCTATAGATAGTGGGTTTTAACAGTATTGTAAAAAAGAATGCGAACAAAAGATTCATTTCGCGTAAGATTCAAGATGGCATCGAGGAGACTTTTTAAAAGAAACAATGCAGGCGGTAATATGATGAAAAAAAAAATAATTTCAAAATAGAATAGTTTGTAGAAGTTGTTTATTTGAGATTTAAATTTAATTTTCAAACTTTAATTTCAAAGACGTTGTCAATTTGAGCATTTAAGAGTGCACTGCATTTAATGCGGGTGAAAACTTTAAACAGCCAAATGTTAATCGATAAAATGTTTTTTGAAAATTTTTGACGATCCTGTTTCTTCATATCTTGCTTGTTTTTATTTTTTAATGACCAAGTCAACGTTTACCATTTAACACTGACATACATTTAAGCTTTAGTTGTCACATCACGAATATACAAAAAAAATAAGCTTCAAAAAAGAATAATGAGGTAAGACAACAACTGTAGAGCCAGGTTTTAAATGCAATTCGGATTAGCCAATTTTAACAAAGGCCGTGCGATACAAAGACAATAGTCTTTTATACAAAATTTATTCCCCACAGAATAGTTTGACCTAAGCCAAGTCTCTGGAAATTGAGTTCGAATTTTAGCTGCTTTCTTTAGAGGTCCTGACTGACCAGAGCTATTACTTATAACTAAATTTACCATTCCCCCTCCGACACCACCTAATGCCATTACAGGCACTGGTATCTTTTCATAATATAATGCATCTACAAAAATATACGTAGGATACAAAACTTTCTAGTGAATATTTACCACACATTTTGAAAGTTGATGTTGAGTAAAGTTTACATTGCAATTTATGACAAAAGAGCAAAAGTCATCAAATTCAAATCTAATACAAATTTGTACGTATTACAATTTCATTTTAAGATAGTTTAAGTTTCTATTATTTAACATACAATTTGGATAAATAAATATTCATAAAGAAGTCGTTTGAGAATTTTATAATCACAAATCATTAAAAACGGTATTTTATGAGTTAAGGTTGGACTAATCTATTAATTAAAACATGGCAAGTAAGTTAAAAACGTTATTTATTATCATTGATAATTTTTTTAGTTTTTTTTTCTTTATTACTTCTTTCCATTATACATAACTTGTTAATTGTTTTAAACAAAAAAGTAAATTTAAAGTTATTTTAATGCACGAAAAATAGTAAAAGAGTTTTTTTATGGTCCAATATATAAGTTACGTTAGATAAGATATTTAAGCACAGACAAGAAGAAAGCTGGATACAATAAATGTATTTTATACAAGCTTTTTATTAAGTGTTATACCCAACAGAATGGTTACTCCAAAGCCAAGTTTCTGGAAATTGGGATCTAATTTTAGCAGGTTCCTTTAGTGGTCCTGGTTGACCAGAACCTGGTCCGGCAATTGAATTGATCATTCCCCCTCCGGCACCAAGTAAAGCCATTGCAGGATGGAATTTATCATAGTAATAATCTGTTATCAAGAATATATATGTTTACCTTTGGCTTATTGAAATTATGAAACACCATACAATAATGCATATAAAGAAACTTTATAGCACAAATACAGTAATATAATAGAAGTCAAGTCTAGCATAGAACAAGAAGAGGATTCAGGGCTTTATGCAATTCAGTTTTCGAATTAACGTTTACCCGACAGAATGGTTAGACCATAGCCATGTTTCTGGAAATTTGGACCTAATTTTAGCAGGTTCTTTAAGGGGCCCTGATTGTCCTCCAGAACCTGTGACTGAATTGATCATTCCCCCTGTTGCACCAGCCATTGCAAATGCAGGTTGGATACCTCCTCCTTTCGCAAAATAAATATCTGTATCTATAATAATATTGGAATTGTTTCATTACGATTTGCAATAAAAATGCAATATATTTAGGTTTGCTAAAATTAGATCAGTCTTGGCTAAAAAAAGTACTTATGATCGCATTTAAATGATTTTGAAATTTAAATCATTTTGAACATATTAAATCCTATTATCATAGCACAAACGAATATAATCTTAACATACATATATTTTATATAAATTTTTCTTATTTCACTTCAAAAGAAAAAAAAAGGTAAAAAATTATTTTTGCATTTTAAATCATTTTCATGAAGGTATGCTTACACATAAGTACCCAATAAGAACAAAGGTTTATATATTTTATGCAAACCTGTTTAACAGTTTTGGGAAATTCCATGAATTTTTATTTTTTTAACCTTTGGTACTTAATGGGCAACACAAAATAAAGGAATATAACTTTGATGTTTAATGACAAAATGTCACCTTCACATTGCTTGTAACGTAAACCAAATAATTACCAGTGAATGAAAGTAAAATTAATTTATATGACTTACATAAAATAACACCCTGGTGTATCAAAATACTTGTAAACTTTGTTCTCAATTACTAGTTTGTAAAACCCTTTTAAGAAAAGTCCATTTAAATTTTTGTTAACTTTTTTTTACATTATCTAAATGTTATTTAATTCTATGAATAAAACACAAATTCATCTTTAATAAATTGATAATAATATTTCTTCTTTTGAACCTCAATAAGTTTAAACCATCTGACGAGAAAAGTCGATTGTGGCTTTATTTTCTGCCAGATTTAAGCCAATCAAGCCAATCTGTGTTCCAATATGATACTTTATTAAAACTACTATTTGTTAATCATACTGCACCTCTTAACTAGTGGACAGTGCGATTATGAGCTGTATGCCGGCGTAGAATGCAATATCTTCAATGCGAGCTGTTGTCATGTATTTTTAGCATATTTATCGATAAAACACTAACATCACTTGAAAATTCATTTTTATGAAAGAGTAGAAATGATTAAATATTTATACTTACAGTGGTGCTCTACATGATGATATACAGTGGCGTCTGTAATCACCTTGACTCCAGCATTCTATAAATAGTTGAAACAAATTAAACTCATTTTGAAGGTAAACAACGTGTACTTAACCATAGCGAATGTAATCAAAAACATAAAACAACGAATGAAATAAGGCGTGATAAATATATATCGAGTAAACCTTAACGTTTTTCAAATAAAAGAAAGAAATAAAAAAATATTTGAACCAATGCATTCAATCCCACATCAAAATAAAAGGTCACAATCAAAATAGATAAAAAGGTAAATACAAACTTGTACCAATGATTACTACAATCCAGATAATAGACGGGCACTTATGTTTTAGGTGGTGTGGTTCGAGCACTTTCAGCAAACAATCGTCTTTTTAGCTACTTTACAGCAAATGGTCCATTAATCAGTTCATTTCAAAAGGCCTTATTTTACTAAGAAAAAGATGCATTTTAGACCACTGGTAATGAAACTCTTGATTTTGGACAGGACTAAAATATTGGAGCAATGGATATAAAGAAAGATGGAACAAACCAGACTTTGCAATTCAAAGTATAAAAGATAAACAACAAAAAAAATTGAAAACTCTACAAAAAAATTCTAAATTCCAAAACGATCAAAAACGTGGTAGAATCACATAATTGTAAAGTAACAAAATAGCCTACTATCTCCGTTTTGATAAATAATGCTCATCTCGTCGGTCACAATATAATAAACTGATTTATACTGCTTATAAAGTGTGTTATTATCAAGCTCACTTACATCAAATATTTGCTTAGCGTCAGAACCACCATAATAGATGGGATATGGCCACCAGATCATTCTCTTCTTCCTAGCTGCAATGGCTCCACCACCGAAGAAAACGGGTCCTCCTCCAAACAAACTGGTATGTGATATAGTGTCGTAAGATTTCAACTCCGATACAACCTGAAACGTGAATTGATTCGTACTGTTCTTGTGATCTTCTGGTCGTTTATTAATTGAAAATGCAGTTTAAGCTTATGTTTTATCTTATTATTTCTAACATAGATTGTTGCGAATCAAATATACAAATTATAAAAAAACAGAATTGAATGATTGAATTATTATTGAAAAATATTTAATAGATCACAAAAAAAAAATAAAACTATATTCATGAAGTAACTTAAGCGCTTAAAATATTTGAATGGAATACTAACTTGTCACTACTAATGTGATCGAGAGCAAAACAAAACTGGACAAAAAACATACATATTGGGACTACTCATTCTAAATAAAACTTGGCTTAAAATTTAATTTCGTAATTTCTTAAATTTTTGTGAATCTGTCAAAATGTCTAATTTTTTTTTCATACCTCTTCCGGCGTGATGTCATTTCCTGATTTCAGCAGTAAGACGCTCTGGTCGACTGCCAGAAGATTGACTAGAGATTGAGGATCTGCTGTAACTTCTACATTAACGTTTTCTCCTGGCTGAGCTTTTGTTTTGTCAAAATGTATCGACACCTGTGATAAAGATTATCAAATATTTAAATATCCATGTTTACTTCGATTTTTTTAATTTATTTATTTATTTATTTAAAACTAATTAAAATTGTTGCTAGATACGACACCTGTGATAAAGATTATCAAATATTTAAATATCCATGTTTACTTCGATTTTTTTAATTTATTTATTTATTTATTTAAAACTAAATAAAATTGTTGCTAGATACGGAGCAGTCATTAAGTTTGCCTTGTAAAATTTGTGATTTCTCTTGCCGGGTACAATTTTTATTATTATTTTTTTATTATTTATTATTATTTTTTTTTTTTAAATTTATTTTTTATTTGAAATGTGATTTGGACATGGACTGGTATGTTTAAGTTTCATATCGTGTTAGAGTAAGAAAGAAACCGAAATATATAACCATTTACTTTCATCTATTAATTCAACATGAAAGAAACACTTGTTGTTATGATTCTATACTTTGTCAGGTTTTTGGTTGTTTCGAGCTTTATCATTTGTCATGTTTTTTTAAGGAAAAAAGTTTTTTATTTTAATCTATATACAAAATAAACAAAAGTACTTATAATACTAACTTTATTATCGAACACACCCTCCACATCAAAACTAATGCTGTCTGTAACAATTTCACCATCAGTTCTGACGTAATAGGTTATTATTCGTGCATTTGGTGCCATTGAAGCATCTACCGGGATTCCAAAGGTGAATGTTTTTGCATTATGTCCGTTAACTGTTCCCGCGGCAACGATTGAACCACGTGACATTACCTAAAATTAATAGAGACCAATGTTATAATTACTGTTTACCAACCTCTTTGACTTTATTTACTTATTACAGATTTTCAATGAGTCCATTTAATAACTAACTCTTTTTTCCTATAACTGCCGTTAATATCTTAACAAACTTTCTATACTACAGACTTAGATGTATTGCTTAAAATTTTGAAAATCAAATTGATTGTCTTTTTGTTCTACCAAGCAATCAAAATACTGGCTTGTTACATCTGTCTGATTCGGGGTCTGAAATATGATGTACATTTGACAGAAAAAATTGAACAACAATTCCTTCTTTAGTAGACAACATAATACGATGACGTATACATGGGGATAGTGATGTAGTACCCAAGTAAACAGAACAGAAAGTACTAAAATATTGCAATAACTGGTATTAATACTCACCTGATAGACTAGTTCTCCTACACTTTGTGTTGATTTTACATCAAAGTTAGCCATAGAACCGGCCTAAAACAGAAATAATATATCCGAGTTATTTAATACAACAAGGTGAACTACATTTTTGACAATATTGTCATTTTCTTTGGAATCTTTTTCATGTTTTGCTCAGAACAAATTCGGAAACAATAATACTCCATTTGTAATCGATTTGGTAATTACTTTGGCTCGACAAATCATTTTCATAAGGCGCAGACCAGATTAAAATTATTTACGAAACATTGAAACCAGTCAAGGTGTCCGAGTATGAAATTAATGTAAACTATTTACAGGTATTTATTTAAAACTAAATAAAATTGTTGCTACATACGGAGCAGCCATTAAGTTTGCTTTGTAAAAATTGTGGTTTCTCTTGTCGGGTACAAATACAGATTAGTAACTGCTTGAAAATAGTCATTAAACAGTTGCTCATTTTTGAGTTTGAAACAATTTCGTTTGTTTTCCGAGTTGAATATGCGGTCACAAGTTCAAAACCAGATGCAAATAAAATTTTATAAAACAAACATGGATTCAATAATCATTTATATTATTGAGTGATATGTACTGCATTTTTCTGTCGAATTCACGTGATTAGAATGAACTTTTAGGTAAAAATTTAGGTTTTACACAATAGAAATAATACTTTCGGTGCCAAAAACACGTGTGCAGTTTTTCTCAAAATCATTTAATTTAGTGGTATATGGAACGGTCATTGAAAGAAGCCCATTAATACAGAGTCGCTTGCTACATTGAAGAAGAGAAAAAGTTTTGATATTGGTTTAGCAGGAAGTGCCACATAAAATATCAATAAAAATTTTTATCACCTCTGGTTTCATTGGAAATGTTCATCTAGTCAGTAATTATACAGACAAAGACACAGTGCTCCATAGGTGACTTAAGACATATATGTTTTTTTTTCTGTGTAGCTTACAGTTATTTTATTTGGTTTATATCATTATCTATTGTTCTGGTCGCTAACAAGTATTTGGATTTTCTGTTTTAATCATTATATAATTATTGTATACAAACCGTTAGTCTTGAGGATTTCAGCAGTACTTGTACATAGCTCTCACTTGGTGAGTAACTTTTGGATAGAGATTTATATGCGTGTATGGTACCATACTGAACCTACAAGTAACATATATCAGGAATATATTAACAAATGTAAATAAAACAAGAATGAGCGATCCGTCTGTGTAAACGTTTTGGTTAACTTATAAGCAACCAGAGCGTCTAGCGAACCAATGTATTACAGTTTTAAACACTTGAACAGAAATTACGAATGAAATTGTGTTGATATTTATAATTGAGTTTAATGTTGCTTAGCGAATAGGCTGCAGAATTGCTGATTTGACGTAAATCATCTTTCAACTAATAAAACATCACCATCACATTTCAACCATCCAATTATTAATACTTAATTATGCATTTCGTTTACATGTGCCAATATATTTTTTTCTGCTTTTTATAGAAAACAGTGATAAGGAAGTTTTCAAGTTACTTTGTGTACTACTTGTAATGACATAATACCGTTATTATCTGAAGACGATATTTGGCCAAGTACACTATGACAATATTACATTATTCGCATACAGTTAACTCTCGTTGTAATGCCTCTACCTACTCACATCAATTATAGCCATATTCGTTTGAAATATCAAAATACATTCCTTATGTTTTTCTTCTTTATAGACTTGCTCCATTTATCGCCTAACCAATTTATAAAGCCAAAATTGGACCGAAAGCTGTTGATAAATCGAAGTCTTACTAAATACTGCAAACGTACTAATTTTAGCGCTGTATTAATTTTAGCGATTGGTAGCGCTACTTTAGATACACTACTAAAATAAGTATGTAGTCTGTTTCTCATAAGTGGTTCTGCGCTAATTTCAATCCACGCGAATTAGTCGACAATGTAAATTACCCTAAAATACGTACACGCTAAAATTAGTAGTGTTTACAGTAGTAGCTTCTAGCATTTGGATATATGTCATCGTCAATATTCCAATGTATATAATAAACCCATTTTATTGTACATACATTTAGGTTGATGTTTGTTGCGTTTTCTGGAATGTCAACTTGTACTGGCACAATGCCCGTGTCTGGTACAGTAAAGGTATGGTCTGGTATATGATACTGTCTTGTCTGTGGCCCATAGAAATACAAAGGTGTTGGAGTAGGTGTTGGTAGTTCGTATGTCACTGTGGTCTTCACTGTTAAACTCTTTCTAGCACCCAGTAACTGGTCGGTCATCCTGCTGTGCAATTTTGACCTAACAAAACGAAATTAAATAAGAATTTTTGTGCAAAACGAAGACTAACTTTTTAGTGTAGTTTCCATTTTTTCTATAAGCTTATTTTATTAATCTCTTATTATGCAACTCTTTTCTTATTTGGTTGGTTTGGTCAATATAAAAAATTGTATAATAATTAAGAAACCAAGACCTTTACCGTTTTATGTCTTGCCTGCAGTATTATAAGGAAATATTTAGGTAAGCTTTAAGTCAGTTAATGCTTTACATTTCCGTTTCTTTCTCTTGTATATTTCGATTCATGACTGGACGTGTATCTTTTATTACAGAACTGCTTAACTTGTATCGCTAGGTTACGTCCAATCGCTGGGCAAATGCAGTTTTGTGTAGCAAAGATTTCATAGCGATAGAATAAATGAACATCTTGATAAACCATACGTTTTATATTGTGATCTTTGGTTCCGATCCATCGAACAGTTTTCAGATTTTCCTTTTGTTATTTTTATTATTGGTGGTGGTGGTGGTGGTGGTGGTGGTAAAAGTAGTAGTGGAAGTCATTAGAATTTGCATTTGTTTTTAAATCAGTTACTTTAAAATGCAAAAATTGTTTAAGTGTAAATAAATGTAATTTGTCACTTACATATGCAGTATATTTCAAACCAGGTTTGAATGTTTTAGGATTTGATGGGAGAAACTCGACTTTCTCTGCATGGTCGTAGTATTTTATTTTACTTGAACCACTAAGTGTTATGTGTGTAAGAGTTTCTGTCACATTGGCTTCTACTACTATGGTATTGAGTCTGCTATGTACAGGATTTAATATTAGCTAAAGGTAATGTGAATTTTCCCTCTCCGTCAATCTGTAATAGAAAATAGTTTCACTTAAAAGAAATGATATTTTTGGAATATTTCACAAGACTTATGGAGTTTATTTCAAACACCTTAAAATAGCAGCAAACTGCCAAGCGCCATTATTATGGGTTGTATGTCAAATGACACACTACTAAATGCTATAGGGAACTCATCACATATAACGTCAGAGGTCCCAATGATGATGTGGTATTAATTACATAGCATGCTGGAGAGACCCATTTTCTGGAAACTGATCACATAACATGATGCTGAGACCCACTGTTGTGTGGCATTGATTCCATGGCGCTATTAACTCTATTACTCTTTATGTTTGCTAACAATTCTAGTTACCTTGTTATCTTTCAATCTTAAAAAACAGTCATTTGTTAATAAGGAGTGTTTTAATATCAAATGTTCGTCATGACATAAATGAAAAATAAAACATAATAAATGCAGGTCTCTATCCACAATATAAAAGGGTATGTCAAAGTGAATTATATTATAGTTATATTAATATTTTTATCATTTTAGCTTACGTTTATAGTTTGTTCAACCATTGGCTGATCTCCATGATAATTCCATGGACGATAATAGTACTCATCTTTGGCCCTGATTGTAACTGTTCCTTTAACTGGTTTACCATAGGTATATCTGTAAAAGAAAACAGGAAACATATTACATCAAAAGTGTCTGGCATTTGATACTTTTCAATTAAAGTTTTAAATTTGACATAATTAAAATTTTTTCTTCACCGATATCCATTTCATTGAATTTGGTTTTATTGTAAGATAGTGCGATATGATTTAAGATGTTCGTCTAGTGAGGCACGATCAATCAATGAATATGAAGCGTGACATTCTTTAAGATGCCTAGACGCTACCTAAGCACTTCAGTTTTAATTCAAACAGTATCCTTAGACAAAATTTATGATAATAATTAAATTTTGATATTTCAAGCCTGAACAATACGTTTCAAAAAGTATATTTTTTGCTATGTAGATTCGAAGAATTGACATAAAATATAATGGTTCGCTATTTTCTTTTCGCTATATTTCTGCGCCCGGCGGAAATTGATAGCAGGCGAATGAACGCTGGTTTACTGTAAGCCGTAGTGATCATTTACAGAAATTCTTTTACGCGAGAAATTTTACAAAGACTATTTGTTAAAAAGCGTAAACTTTGTCTTAAACAAAAACAACCGGATGTTTTAAAAAGTAATCGTATATTAAATTTCTTTATATCATAGTGACATTACAGTTGAATAAAATCAATTGCCAAAGAGACACGCTTCCACAAAAAAGTGTACAACAGAAATTACACTGAGGCTACAGATCGTTATATTTCCCTTATATTGTAATTAGCACTGGACATTTTTGTCAGAATAATTTCTAAAAAAGATAATAAATTACAAAATGACAACACATACTTAGCTTTTATTGTTCCTTGTATATCGCCATCAGACCGTAAACCAGTAGGGAGCTAATTCAACAGTTACTTCAAACTTAGGAAGAACTGAAATAAGTAGATAAAATACAGACTAATTAGTATAATTATACTAATTCAGTTTGATAAGAGTTATGTATTTAATGGAGAACCGAATTTTTCCAACTTGCCGGTATCATCATCAGCAGCAGCGTCATCATCATCATAAAAAAACTTCAATGATCATCAGCAATAGAAGTTCCAGCACCAACAGTATCAGCAGCATAATCCTTGGTTGAAGTTATCATTTTAGTATAATAGTATATTGAGTACAATGTTGAGTTTTATTTCAAAAAGCCAAGGTTCTGACCTATTTTGTAATTTTTTATCTCATCATTTAGAGTGTTTTGCGGGCAAAATATATGTCACTTTCCGTTTTCAATACATTTATATATTGGGTTGATTTAAAATTAGAAATTCGTAAAAATAGATAGTTGCCATGGTGATATAGATGTAACTACTTACCGTAATGTGCTACTGTAAAAACTTTCTCAGTCGATTGGTCCTAAAATTTAAAGATAAAGTATTTAAGTAATTAGGAGAAATTGATAAGATATTTGATATTTTTAATGATATTTTCATTGACCAAAAACACAACTAGATTGGATATCTTATCACCTACGGTTTATTTGGAGATGGTCATTGAGGCATTACCAACAAAATCTTCAACACACCAAAGTGCACTCAATGCAAAGAGACTAGACGCTCCTAGTCTTGTTAGATTGCACAGTAAATTTAAACGCAAAAAAAAATTCTACAATTCCTTAAGCTTTTTAAACCTCAATCAAATTTACTGCAATAAAAGAAACGCTTCGAGATGAGTGAGTTGAAGTAATGGTGTTTAACAGTCCCAGTCAAGAATATTTCACTAATATCGAGACGTCGCCAGCTATAGGCGAAAGTGCAGACAGAATTTTTCCTGTGCGTTGCGCTGATGGCACTATACAGCAGGGTTCTTTATCGCGCCACGCCTGCCATGAAACGGGACCTCGTTCCCATACGAAAGAACCGTGACTTTCATTTCGTAATGCCGAGTGCCTGGCGAAAGAACAGTCACTACTCACTTTCAAGTCTTGGGTCAGACCTGGCCGGGGTTCGAACCCACGACCTTCCACTTACGGAGCTGCGTTGTTTAGGCCACTGCGGTAGCTTCGAGATGAAGTATACGAAAATAATGTTAATGAGTGATCAAGTAACATGTGTACCTTTAAATGGTCAAGTGTAATGTAAATGTTGGCTGACCAACCTTAATCCTGACCTACCTATACATTATTCGACTCTTTAAGTTCTGACATTATGAAACTTTGTAGCAAACAATTTTTCGAATCAGCTACTGGCAATTTTTTGTCTTTTCCCTTTAGGCAATTATGGGAATTTGCAGTGAACAATTTTAATCACCAACACTGACAACTAGTTAGAATACTAATAGATAACTTTCTCAATTTTAATACGAGATTTATCAGTACTTTGATGAATAGTTTTAGTATGCAAATTGACTATGAAACGGCCTGGCAAAACGACTTAAAATGCATGAAAATAGCATGATATAAGCTTAATGGTTTTTTTTACGAAAAACGACGTCATCGGGAGTCAAACGTAATAGCCATGTGTCTTATTAACTGAATGATACTTACGTGAGCTGTTACTTTAATCTTCCAATCACCAAGTACAGGTTGTGTATCCATTAACATAAAATTTGTTATAACACCGGATATATCTCTAACCCCTAGCCACTGTTTGATTTTGTTGGTATTGGGGTCCTGTATAAAAAATCATCATTTTACAAGAGCGGTTAAATCTAGTCATTTAAAGTATAACAAATATCGACGAATTGATGCGTATGAATACATCTAACAGTTTGTTGTATGAATACATCTAACAGTTTGTTGATTAAAGGCCGTAAAGTTATCTAAAAACATGAAATAAACGAATTTGTGGCTTTCATTTACTTGAAACAAATTTGAAAAAAAAAAAAAAAAAAAAAAAAAAAAAAAGTAAAAAAAGAAAAGACAAGAAAAAAAAGAAAGAAAGAAAGTAAGACAGAGAAAACAAAACAAAACTGTGTGGCCAAATATAAACTTGTGCGAATAAAAAATTTCTTTACAAAATTTAATAAATAAATAAATGTTTACTTACATAAATAGAAATATCGTAGGCTCCTGTGTAAACTGTCAGGTTAGGATGGATAGCAAAAGTCCTGAAGTTCACTGAAAAAAGTAAATAAAAGTTGCCGTATGGTTTCCATCAGGCTAATATCCTTGTTGATTTTACCAAACTCAGAGTCTACTGTCATGTAGGGGCTAATATATTTTTATATATTTGCATGTTCTTGTATCTCTTAGATTTTTATTTATTTATTTTTTCTAGAATTTAAGGTGTTTCACAAATGCAAAATACTAGTAGTCATCTACCTTCATATTAAACAAGTACAAATATCGATATAAAATTTTTACAAAGAAAAATTATTCAAAATTATTTATATTGCAGTACCATTGATTTTGTCAAAATATGCTTGATTTAGGCCGGTTTATGAAATTCTTAGTTAAAGAATTGTTGTAAAGCAAAGGTCTGATGTGGTCTTGTTAACGAGTAAACATAGATGGAAACGTTTTACCACTATTTAAACGCTTGGTGAGTGATACATAATAATAATAATAATAAATAACAATAATAATTAGGACATGTGCATATTTGTTTTTACGAAAAAGATAAAAAATTTACACATTATTACGGCAATTACAACAACAACAACAACAACAACATCATCATCATCTTCATCATCATCATCATCTGTTTGATCTGATTTGTACATGGCTTTATCAGCTTGGCCAAATAATAATAATAATAATAATAATAATAATAAACACCTGTTTGGCCTGGTTTGTACATGGCTTTATCAGTTTGTACAAATATTGACACACTTTTATGTTCAAAATGTAAGTCTGTCTCATTACTGAAGGTTAATCCATTAGTGCCATGAACAGCTATTTTATATGTGCCACTCGGAATAGCGTCTGGAACCTTTTTCACAAAAAAATAAAAATTTTATTATCATTGGTCATGGTATCTTTAAAGAAAATTTTGTCCCACCAAATAAAACAGATTTTTGTTGCTTTGTTATCCACCTCTGTAAACTATTGTTACGTGCAGAATTTAGAATTTTACAAAAACAAATATTCAAAATTTTGTTCATGTGTTATTTTTTAATTGCATTATTTCATAAAAATTCAAAAGTGTCGCAAGACACTAAGTATGCCTTTCGATGTTCATTCGTATGCTTAATCTAGGATATTCGTACCGTGATTGGAGTGGCGTAAAGTAATGTGTTGAACGCCCGATTCATTTTGGTTTTATTTTTACTTGATCTCCTCTAGGATGGTTGAGAAAACCGGAGTATCAGGTAAAAATACCAAACTATTACAAGCGAACTAACAAACTTGCTCACACTAAGATCTACATATTAAAGAATAATCTAATATGAGCATTTATGAAAGTCTTTTATCGTTTATTGAGAGGACTCTATATATTGGATAACGTAGTTCTTAATTTGTCGATAGTAACAATATGTTGGTAGATTCTCAATTGCTTTATAATTTTTCAGTATCAAACATTCATATTGCGAATTTCCTGTATTTATAACAGATCAAATGGTGATCGCTATCTCATGAGTACATCGATATTGATCGATTTTAATTACGTTTATTATTATTTTTTTATTATTGATAAAAAGAAAAAAGACTAGAATTTACCTGCACAGCCAAAGTGTCTGGTGATCCTAAAATAAAAAAAAAATTAATTAAATAGATAAACAATTTTAAAATCATTTATCGACCATTCTTTGCAATACATGTATATCACTTTTATATAAAAAATAATCACATTCTGTGTATTCACTCGGTATCTTACAGAATGCGGAATTCCTGTCTAGATCTTTAAAAAAAGAAGAAGGAGAAGAAAAGAAAAGAAAGATATTTTTAACTCTGTTTTTTTTAATATTTTGAGTCTATCTTTTAAAAAAAAATCACATTGCTATATAAAGTCATTTTTATATTCAAAATCGATGAAATTTCTATCCAAACCTTTTAACTTAAACTAATAATTAAAAAAATACATGCAAACTGTTGTCTTTTTTCCAACACAAAAATGTAAGTAAATTCCTGATGTTATGTTTTACCTTGTGTAAAGGTTTTCTGTGCACTGCTGACTTTTTGGCTTGATGATTTGTGAATTAAGTCCGCAGTAACTTGTACATCACTTGTGGCTTTCAGAATGTTGATACTGATGTTATATGGTACACCTGGCCGGACATTTTTTGGCACCACAACGACGTATGAACTGAAACAAAACAATAATACAAACAATTTAACCGCTGATTTCTGGGTGTGGAGTTGCAAGTCGAACAGTATTGTAAATTAAAAAATAAAAATTTTAAACAACTGCCACCCTTTCGAGAAATTCTCGCATATGAATTTGGATTCGTAAATAAGACTTGGTACATAAACGCACGAGGTGTAAAGCGGTATAAGGGAAGTAACTCGTACATCGCGGATAAAATCCTTAGTCCTTCCGGTTACGGTAAACAATCAAGCAAGTCACAAAATACGAAAACCAAATCAAATTGGCCAAACTACTTTTGCTTTTAAAGGTGATAAAAAAAAGAGTAATACATTACACTGTGAGAAATTTATGTAACCCATGCTTATACTTATAATGTCTTGAAGCTTTCTGAGCACCTCCGTTTAATCATGAAATTGCATACAAAACGGAAGTGTTTTGTGTAAAAGTTAAACGTAATGAAACAAGGTGATCACATATTATGATATTGAGAACATTTCACTTATAATAAAACTCTTGGCTTTGTGACGGACATGTGATTAGAATGACAGAATGGTATAACATGATGTGCAAATTTGATAAACTAATAAGGACTAACAAGTAGGTCCTTAGCAGAAGCCAAAGCAATAAAAAAAAAAATAATTAAATTAATCAGTTTAAGAAACGAAATATGGAGGACAAAAGTCACATGAACGATATAATAATGTGACCAGTGATTATAAAACACTGGACATCATATTGTACGGGAAGGTATCCAGTAAATTATTGGTTTGAATTTCCTCTGACCATAGCACACTTATGCTAGGCAGCTTTGTAAAGGCTCGGAAGAATTTCTATTTCAAAACCCGCGATACCAACTGGTGTCGGAAGGGGCACCGTTTCATTTCTTTTTGACAGACTAAAAATACTAGTAGAAAAGTTAGTAAATTGTCTGTTAAATATTAATATCATAATATGTTTTGATGCTGTTCAAATAAAAGATATTTGGTGGGAAGAGGCCGGTCTCAAAGTATTTTTCATCATGCTTATACTTGAAGTGTGTATAAGAATGTTGCACCACATTCGAACATACCAATCTTATTCAATATACACATATAAAAATAAACATAATTACTATACAAGCCTAGGATTACTTACTCTTTAGCTAATACAGCCGTCAGTACGACTGATAATACTAATAAACGCCACATATCTACAAATAAAAAAGCAGTTATAAATACTATTTAACAAATAAAGTACAATCGCAATTTCCATCGTTTATTAATGTAAAACCAATATATAAATATTAACATAGACGTTCGAAGTTTGATATGATATTTTTAAACAATAGCACATAACATATACTGAGTTAAAATTAAAGTTAAAATTTTAAAAGCTATTTTTAAGAAAATTAATTTAAAAAAGAGAAGTAACTAATCCAAAGTACTACTCCAATTAACCATGTGTATAATTTTCGCTTATTTCGCGATCGACAATTTTTTCAATAATTTGTATCACGCGGAAATAATACATTTGTTTCTATTACATTTATGCTGAATAGAATTCTCCCGAGCTACACGTGATGCCTCATAGCGTTTGTGCTGGGCAATTATATCTTTTGGCAATGAATTCGCATAAAGTGACGTTTTCCCATAATAACCGACGTTTTTTCGGGAATATTTGACGTAAACGTTATCCATTTCATTCCACACAAAGGTTAAGAGGTATTTATCACGTGGTACGCTGACGAGTTCCATTAAATACGATTTTTAATTTTAATTTTTTTTTTCATTTAAATTAAAAAAAAGAAATAAATAAACCCAATTCCTGCTTAAATAAAGGAATAAAAAATATTGAATGAGCTTTGTCTGGAAAACAAAACTGACAAAGATCTTGTCTGCAAATTGAATTGTGTGCCATGCGAGTCATATACGGCTAAAAAGCAAGGACGGCAGTAGCGTTTGTTATTTGCAAATAATTTAATAAATAAGTTTAAAATATTAATTAAACTGCATATTTAACAAAATCAAGAACATTTTGATTAGCAATGACTGTCGCTTTAGCTATCATCAATGTACTTTCCACAAAATCATCCCAACGGACGACTGTATCTTGACATGTGGGCCGATCGTTTAGACCTTCAGCTGTTTCGGAAGTAGGTTATGCTCATTTTTGTCGATTACCGTAAAAAAAATTAGGTAACATACCGGTTTTGCAAAAGTTAATTAGCCAATCAAGTAATGATAAAGCAACCAAAAATACATGCATCAAACAAATTAAATAAAAATATAATGCAATAAAAATATTTTGGAACAATTATCATTTTAAAAAATCTCGAATTTTAAAGGCACTGAAATATTTTTTTTTTTCAAAATGCACAAGATAAATACATTTTGAAACTACCGATTTTTTTAAATTCTAACTTTGAAACAGCACTGAGTATATTGCTTTTTATTATGCTAATTATCTTAATTATTTTGGAAATTTAAAAAACGATATTCAAATTGATGAAGAAACCCAAACCTTATTCATAATGCAATATCAGCTTACCTGCGGCTTGTTCTCCCAACACCTGTCACCCTGAATTGATCCTGGCTATTTTTATATCGTTTTATTTGTCATCTTGTACCCCGTCACGTAACTACCAAAGATACCAAAATATTCCATCCAATCAGATCTTTCTGTTGTTAAATATTTAAATATTCAAACACACAAATCAAAAAGTTTAAATAAAAACTCTCATCTCCACCGATAAACCAGATAATATTGCTGACAGAACGAGCTAAAATTAGGACGACCTGTGTATGCGATATCAAAGTCTTAGGGGTTTTGAGTTCTTTGAGGTCAAGTAACCTATCTAAATTAGAACTTGTTATATCTGAAACATTTATATTTTACTTGGGTATAATTATTTAATCGTCAACTTTTCCCTTAAAAGAGTATATACGTAAGATAAGGGTCATAATTTCCCCTAACCTGCAATAAAAATTCAAGATTTAATTTTGCGACTACTTTGCAGTTCAAATTCGAGATAAAATGGTTTTCACTAAAATGGCACTAGTGACTTCAATGACCAAGGACGTTTAGGATGATGTCACAAACACGGTGTTCAACTGGCACTGGTTTTTCGTGAAATAAGAAAACCGATAAATGTTTTGGAAATAAAGGTGATCAATGTAAAAGGCATGTAAAGATTTAGGTATTAATCCGCACTTTGCTTGCATGAGTTTGTTGGCATCTGTAGCTTGCTAAGTGATGTAGATCCCTTGATTGTGAAAGGCGCTACCGGTACATACCACTGTGCTTTATCATGATTCTTGTGTTTACCCAGTCAACAGAAGTTAATCCTCTTGATTACCATTCTGAAATGGTCTCACAAGGAAAAAACAACACATGTATATTTGTTTAGGATAAAACTGAGAAAAGCTGTTCAATGTTACACTACTAAACGTTAAATGATTAGGAACATACAACAGTAAAATAACTCTTGTTTCGGCGCGCGCGTGTGTGTGTGGGTGTTCAATACACTGTTCTTGGCTGTGTTGACTGCTGTCAAGTACCTGTTAAATTTACAAACAACCTAAAGATGGCCGATCATTTTAACTTCATACCCATCCTGTTTTTTTTTTTTTTTTTTTTTTTTTTTTTTTTTATTATTATTATTATTATTATTAATGCATTTTGCCAGGATTTGACCTATCCTACCCTGTTACTAGGGAATGGAATGTCTGGATCTTTGACATGAATTGAGGTTCAAATAAATGAAATATTAGTTATTAAGTTAATTAAAATTTACCAACTTCTAAATGGTTCGGTTGATAGTAAGTATGAATGTATTTCATTACACTCGTCCCCATCAATGTAAAAGTATAAAATCTTAACATTTTATAAAAAAAAAATAAATAAATAAAAATTTAAAAAAAAAACAACTTCTAAATTGCTGAATTGAATGTAAGAATATATTTCATTACACTCGTCTCCATGTACTTAAAAATAAAAAAATACAATTTTTTATATATATATCAAAAATGGTCAGACCGAATGCAAAAAATATTTATTTAACTGTTTCTTATCAAGTAAACAGATGCAACGTTTTAATTACAAATAGCTGGCATGGAACAATTCTGATGTGGTTTGGAACAATAACTCATTTTATGTATACTCATCATATCTGTTTTGTTCTTGTTTCGATCGTGGTGTGTGTGTGTGTGTGTGTGTGTGTGTGTGTGTGTGTGTGTGTGTGTGAGAGAGAGAGAGAGAGAGAGAGAGAGAGAGAGAGAGAGAGAGAGAGAGAGTTGATTGTCTTATTTAATGGCTACAAATTATTTTATTTATTTTATTTCATTATACATGGTTTGTATTTCATAAAGTTCGGTTTAGCAATTTATTTCATCTAAATTTCTACGAAGCCTTGACCTAAAACACGTACAAAATAACAAGAATTAAACGAATTAAACTTGACCTCAAACAAGTCGTCAGAACTAATTTGTTGTCATATAAACCAATACTCCGCGAAGGAACTTGTTGTTTAAGAGATCACCCATGGTCTCTTTATGTATGTGTTAAAATATTTAGTAATAAGTAGCAGATAAAATTATTGACAAACATCGAGGTAGGCATCAAAACTGACAATTATATGAGATAAAAGGCTGTTCTAACTGTCTCTAGATGATAAACTCTACCCCTCTATCCGAATTATTACATACGTTGACCTTTTTTCAGATAGTACTCAGGTTCTACCAGGCAAAATTTCGCAATACCCCAAAATCTAATTATAAATCATTATTTGTTCCTATTTTTAAAGGTCGTTACATTTGAAAGTTAACAACGGAAGTATTTAATGTGCAAAACATGTTTATTCTTCAAACGGCTTACTAAGTGCATGTTTAATATGTGTACCGAAATTAGATCAATGTCATTCATCCAAAATACGAGGACTAATATATATGTAAAAGTGTCTTACTGGCTCTAACCATTTCAGATTGGGATTAAGAAATCTTTGATAGTCCAGACCAGACTGTACACTCAACATTTATTGAAAATATGTATCTATTTCGTCACTATGAGATCTTCAAAACATCAGAGATTGTCTCGATAAAGCTGGTAAATGTAGGTTAGTAAGGTGGCCGACTGGTCACTTGTTTCCGAAGTAAAATGCATCACACTATCTCCTATTACATACAGCACGTCATACTTTAGATCACTTATCGTGTAATCATCTCAACTGTGTTTGAATATGTCTAGTGGAGTACACAGAACCTTAGAGAGAACCTCAAACTTTTGTCTCGAACAGCTGGAAATTGTTTACCAAAAAATAACAACCAACAACTTAAATCCTACTGTTCATTTATAAATTTTAAAAAATAATACCACTCATAAAAAATTAACAAAAATGTTAAGTGCATATGTGTGGAATATGAGAAAACGTGTGCAAAATCAATTTTGTTTATTTCTTTACAGAAACAACATTTTTTCAGTTATTTCTTATAACTAAAATAAAGTAATTACTAGAAGAACAACCTTCTCTGATGGAGTCAAAAAAGCTTTAAACCGCATTTTTTCAGTGAACCAAAACTACACCGTTTGATTTTTAATGACGCAAGTAGTTGACATTATGTTGGTTTTCTTAAACCGCTGTTGCGTATATTACGTCCACAATGTCTATTCTTCATCTATAAGGAGTTATGTTTTGAGGACAGATTGAATATTTTAACCAACCAGAAAAATCATTAAAAAAATCTGTATCTATTTCATTTTACTTCTTACGAAACAATTAAAAGATACAGGACTTCTTTTTTACCCTTCGAGTAATATTTTAACTTTGGCTGAAATGACATAAATACTGTATTACACGAAACCAAACCTTAACTGAATAATTCCGTGATAAATAATTTTTTAAGGATTTTTCATTTTCATGTTCTGTGGTACCAACGGTATTTTTACCAAAAATCGATTAAAAAAAATTCCTGATATTTAAATTTTTGATATTTTATGCAAATTGTGCATCTAAGACAATAATGTCCTACGGTATCTGCCGATTGCTTATATTTGAGAAAACGATCTACGCTTAGCATACGAACTGACAAGTTCCTAACATTTGAATATATTCTGAGTAGAATCTGGTTATAGGCGGTTTTTAACCGTGATCCTTTGACACGAAGGATGGATGGCTTATTCTTGTTTTACTCCCTAGACAAGATTCTTTCACTTATATTGAGCCGGTCAGTTTAGGGATGTGGGGAAACCGAGGTGCCCTGGAAACACCTTCCTTCGGCAAGTGAAATCACAATTTTTTCTCAAACTAGGATCTGCCCGAGTGGAATTCGAACTAAGGTGGTGAAAGGGGCTTTGCCATGATCCGCTTTAGACCACTTGTTCACTGAGACCCCATCGAAACGAAGGAGTAGTTAAAGCGAAAACTTCGTATAATGCGCGGATTCGGAAGGAGAAATAATTGAAAATGACCCTAATTGAGCACCATAATTTTCTGTTTTATTTTAAAGAAACCCGTTAACGCGACTTTAAGACTACTTACCATTAACAATCCATCATGTATATCATGCATGACTGTACACTTAATGGATTGAAAAAATGAAATAACAGAAAAAAAAAACATTTTTCTTAAATTAAGATTTTTAATTTTGTCCTGCTTAGGGACATGATATATCTTATATTAAAATAACTTCCATTTGTTTTATATCTCATTTTAAGTGGAAATCTGCACATTTTATTTTATATTATTTTTGTAATGTATTAATGCATGTCATAGGTTGACATATTACATGTATGTGTTATAAAGATTTTTAACATTTCAAATTATACAAACATAATTTAACTTATTCATTATTTTGATGCCATTCCTATATTTCAATATATATATATATATATATATATATATATATATATATATATATATATATATATATATATATATATATATATATATATATATATATATATATATATAAGTGAAAACAAAATTTTTTTTTTTCAATATTTCGAAAAACATGGCTGACATGTGCTACTAACGATTTTTCATGGAATAAATATACGTGCATACAAAGTGCATGACTAAATTGGTGTACATAGCCAAAAACAGCACTCGAATCGGGAAATATAATAATATATGTATATAAACTTTTGTTTATGGTTTTATTTTTCAGATTTTTTCTTTCCTTCCTTTTTTTTAAAAAAAATCTACAATGCTGTGCTGTATGAGCAAGTTCCAAAGAAAAACTTTCCCCTGCTTTATTTGTAACAAAGTAATGCCATCGGTATTAGGGAGTGTGTGAAATTTTGCTCAAGTTACTAAAATCTCTAAAAATATATATACTCGCGACACTAAATTCATTTCTCATAAAATCTTGTAAAATTTCACATAAATAAGATTTTGGATATGCTTCGTTAAATATTCTTTTTCCTGTATTAAAACAAAATCAAAAAAAAAAATTAAAAGGAAAAAATAAGTTTGATGTTTTCTAATTTTTGTGATGAAATACATCGACGTCATGGTTGACTTGTCATAACTGTCAGCTTAACAACTAAATGATGGATGGATGAATGATGTCATCACCTTAAGAGCACCATTGATTCTAGAGTCAAAACATTTGTCTTACCTTCAAACCTGTGCCGGATTGTTAAACAAGTTTCAAACTCTCGGTAAGTTTTCGTTTTTTAGCTTTGACTTTTTCTTTTATCATTTTTAATTTTTTAAAATTTTTTTTCAGAATAATTTTTTATATATATTGTGTGAAAATAAGGAAATTAATTATTCTATAGTTTAAAAAAGAAAATACTTATGTTAGTAACAAATATTTAAATAACATATCTGTTTAGCGCAGTAAAACCTGCGGTAAAACTGACCTCCATAGGGCGGGCATCTGTCCCTCGCAGTTACTCCAAACATTATTATTATAACAAACTTTGTAGAGAGGTCTCATTCAAAAGCGATCAGTGGCTACCGTTTCAGCGGCCTGCCCGGCAAACATCTCTTGTCTTTACCGGTCTCTAAATATCAGGGGATCATTTTTGCTTGTGAAATAGAATCAGCAAAGTATTATTATTATTTTAAGAATACCTCAAAGTTAACAACAAAGGTGTTTTACCATAGTACATGTAAATAAAATGACAGCTGAAATTATCCACTGGATGATTCATATTTAATTGCTTGTTCTTACAAAATTTAAACATTACTATTCAATTTGAGATTTGTCACATGCATTTTATAATTTTTGTAATGAAATATATTTTAATTTTAAATTTCAAATAGCTAATATACGTACTGGCAGACCTAAAATCTCGCACAGTTTTTTTATGACGAAATGTAAAAATAAAATATTGTAATAGTAATGTACCGATGATATCACAAAAAATTTTGGATTTGATAATAATTCTGGAACAGATTAAAGTAAGGCATGTTAAAGTTAGGCTTGACGATATATATGCAAAAAAAACTCATTCTTTTCTCTTCAAGTAAAAACACGTGACAATCTTGAAAAAAAGTTTTTTTTATGTTTTTGATCAAACAAAACACTTTTGGCATACTAAATACAAAAGCAGATATTGTCCTCGTGGTTTTTATGTTAATTTTCTAAAATCATATTATATGTTGATAAAAAATGATAAACTTTTAAAATTTCGATTAAAAGCAAACAGCAAAATAATAATAATAATTTGCGTCTCTTTGTGCATTGAGCGGGAAATATGCCAAATTTTGAGTTTATTTGATGTGTTGCTTACAAGAACAGAAAGTGTGACTCCATAAGATATTTCATGTCGTAGAAACAAATGATTAAATCCCATTGAAAAAAAAACTGGAAAACCTTGGAAGTTAGATTTCTAGTGTAATTTGATAATTTTTAATTATCATTTGATTATTTATTGAATAAAGTTTAGCTTAAGGAGCATATAGCTACTGTAATAAGAAAAGTAAAGTCGCAATGACCCAGTTTGTTTATTCATTAATGTACCAAAATTATCTGAATCTGGTAAAGGTAAAAATGAATTATTTTGTTAGTTTTCGGTAAAATTCGTCAAGGTGTCAATTAATCTTTGTTCTAGTTTTGCTACCATAAATGTTGAAAAATATTTGTTAAACGTAAGAAATATATTAGTTGAGGAAGGATTGTAAAAGTTGGGACAGGAACTAAAGAGTAGAAATACAGACTAACGCAGTAATTAGTACTTCTGTATGTACATTTACTGCTAATTAGTATTACTGGTATTATTAACACCGGAAGTCCATTAATTATTATAACTACAGTCCATCTTACTACATTTTGTAAATATTTGTCATTCCATGTGCGTAAACTGTTCAGTTTAAGAATAAAAATCTCGTTCGTTTGATCACCTACACGTCAATGTCATTAAGACATTATAACTTTATTAATGGTCCAAACTGACCAGACATAAATCACTGACCAGTCCACGGACTAGACTGACAGGATAATAACTGTTATATTATAATAATCATTGACCGTTTACTACATTTACATTGTCTTTAATACATATTATGTATTTTACCTATAATAATAATAATAATAATAATAATAATAATAATAATAATAATAATAAATGGATCTGTATTAACTTTACTCATTATTTAAGATATCACTCTACAGCAGTGGCTTCTCACGGTGAGAGAGAGAGAGAGAGAGAGAGAGAGAGAGAGAGAGAGAGAGAGAGAGAGAGAGAGAGAGAGAGAGAGAGAGCGATGTATTACTAATTTTTACTATTTTTCAAAAACAAGTAAAGGTAACATTTTTGAGCACGTGCACGGTACATAGCCCTGTTATTGGGATTTATAATATATTTAAGTTAATGAGAGAGAGAGAGAGAGAGAGAGAGAGAGAGAGAGAGAGAGAGAGAGAGAGAGAGAGAGAGAGAGAGAGAATTTCGACTTTTTTCAAAAACAAGGAAGCCTTATGTGTTTACATGTTAACATTTTAGCATGTGCACGATGCATGGACTTGTTATTAGTTTTCATAATATATACTTTATATATAATTGGTATACACTTGCCATCTTAACAGTTTATCTTTTTTTTCATTTAATGACAGGTAAAAAAGAACAGTCAACATATAATTTTTTAAATGGAGAGTGATCAAGATTGTATAAAGGAGAAAGAACAAAATAATAACGAACACGTTGTACTGAAAGATGTAGAATTCTCAAAATGTGGACTTTGTCAGCATATGCCTGTAGATGCCAGAATTCTAAAATGTTTTCACAGTTTTTGTCTCCATTGTTTAGAAGAGTATACTACAAAATGCCTAGGAAACTCTTTCTTGTCATGCCCCCTGTGTGGATATGACACCACCATGAAAAGTGGTGGCATCGGCGGGATACCAAGAAATCCTTATCTTTTAAACACTTTGAAAACACGTCTGTTGTGTGACGTCTGCGAGAATGAGCGTGAAGCAGAAGCAACATGTTTCGATTGTGGAGAAAAATTGTGTGCTTTTTGTCATGAATCTCATAAAAACAGCAAAGCTTCAAAACACCATAGAATTAAAGCTTTTGTAACAAAATTTGAACAGACAGAACATGACAAAATAGAACAAGAAAAAGACATGTGTGTTATTCATGAGACAGAGGAACGGGATTATTACTGCCGGAAATGCCAGTCACAAATCTGCAAATTATGCAGAAATGAAGAGCACAAAGGTCACAGGACACGACCTCTATCGGCTTTTGTGAACACTAAAAGACGTGAATTATTAGAGGCTGTGGACAATATTAAAAAAGGTTACCTAGAAAGATTAAAGGGAACACTTTCAGAAGTGACAAAACAAGTTGAAGAAATGTCATGTAGTGTGGAATCTGTATTGTCGGCGGTGATGGAAAGAGCCGAACAATTGAAACGAGAAATTGACGAGATAAGGGACCAATTAATGGAAGACATCAAAAGCAAAGAAACTACAGCATTATTGTACTTAGAAAAAGTAAAATCCGTATTGAACACACAACTTCTGGCAGCAGGCAGTTGTGTGCAGTACATACAAAACGTCCTTACCTTGGGAACAGATCGTGATGTATTCTCTGTAAGTACGTCAGTTGATGAACAGTTTCAAGAAATGCAGAATGGGAAACCGATCGCAGATATTGAGGAAACAAAAATTGAGTTTGAGGCAGGAGACCTCCGAACTGAACTTTTACAGACTGGGTTTGGGCATTGTATGATGCGGAGTAGTGGACCTCAGAGATCACGCTCAGTTTCATTTGCTGTTGGAAAAACACGTGATCTTTCAATTCAGCTTGTAGCCTCCTTTGAATACGCTCAAGATGATGCAGACGACGAATGTACTGGTGACGAGTCTGTCCATGCGTTAGCATCTACTTCTACCGGAGAAGCTTGGGTGTGTTGTGGATGGGAATCGACTCTACTCACTTTAATTGATAATACTGGTAACCTTGTTAAACAAATTGACATTGAAGCAAGAATTGACGATGTTACGAAAACAGAAGATGGGTGTATATTAATATCATGCCTTCGAGATTATTCAGTGAAGAAGTTAGATAAAAATCTTGAAATTTCTAAACTTTTTAAAATGCCGTTTTATCCAAGGGGTTTAGCAATATCTGCCGATGGCGGTTTGCTTGTATGTATGACAGACGAATATTCTACTTCCGTTCTTAAAGACAGCAGACGACTCGTCGCCAAATACTCTGAGTCTGGAGATTTGATTAAAAGTTTTGAAAATGATGGCAATAGAAGGTTATTTACAAGGCCTTACAGGGTGAAAGAAAATATAAATGGCGATATCTGTGTCACTGACAAGACGTCGATGGGAGCAGGGAGACTGGTTGTTCTGGACGAAGACGGAAATTTAAAGTATATTTACGAAGGCAACACCTCGAATGGTGTGTACGGAAGAAGTTTTTCTCCAGCTGGATTATGCTGTGATCTGAATGGTCGAATTTTGGTGGCAGATTCTAACAATCATAGTATCCATATCCTGGATAAATCCGGTCAGTTCATTGGTCATCTGTTAACTCGAGAAGACGGACTAAATTGTCCACACGCCTTATCTTTAGATCCTAATGGTTACTTATGGGTTGGGGATGAAAACGGTTGTTTTAAAATCTATTTGTACTTATGATAGTCACGATTAATATTTTATTTGATATTACACCGTAAAGCAAAGACCTGAATTTGTGATCTTCCATCTCGGATTCCATTTATCGCATGTGTCATTCACTAGTTCAGAGTTTGCTTGTCTCTCCCACAGCGGATGTTTCTTGATCAGTATCTTTGAGAAGAATGTTTAAATGCTAGTCCCTACCTGCCACTAATTTGTTCCTAATTTACAGCTTCTTGTTCAATGCGTCTATACATGCATATGGTCAACTGTTTGACTGTATGGGATTTGCCTTAGATTCTCTGGTCTGTCATCAACGCTTTTAGCGTAAAATAAAGCTTTTAAATGAGATTCAGCCTCTATTAATAGGCACTTTTCTACGGAAACCGACACTTTTTCGCCTACTCGTGAATAGAGAATCTTCTAATAAACTGAATATCCAAGCACGTGTCCATGAAGTCTGCGGGTTTTTTTTTTTTTTTTTTTTTTAATTCTTTTTTTTTTTTCAATTCTTTTTTATGTATTTGAACTAGTTGCTACTTTTAGCGTGCTAGTGCAATTGCTTGCAATGTCGCCGGCTAATAAAATGAACACACCATTCAGTCAATTATATTGGTACCGAGCCTAACAATAGAATCCTACAACAAAGACAAACTTCTCCTCATTGCAGTCAAACGAGGTCAAACACACAACTCATGCGCCTTAAGATCCAGGGAAAAACTAACCACTCGGGCCACCGCTTCCCCCGCATAGATTTAGTTTTGCAAATACATAAATGTTAAGATGCAACTGATATTGTCACTTGTTTTTTGTAAACGAAATTGAAGCTAAAACATGTACTTGGAGGCAGCAAAAACATCAAAATTTCGCGTCACAACAACAACAAAAATAAATAAATTAGAAAACGGAGTAAAAAAACACGTAATCACTGATTTTAAAACCCAAAAGAATTTTGACGTGGCGTAGAGTAATGTGTATTTAAGCCCCAAATTTAGGACTTTGCTGAACGAAACAAGGGTGTCCGAAAAAAGAGAAACGATATTAGACAAGCAAAGCGAAAATAGGGTCTATTCCTATGGGAATCGAACCTAAGCGAGAAAAAAGCGCCGTTTCCTGTAACACAGAGTATTGGGTCTACTTGGTCCGCTTTGGCTACTTGGCTTTTGTTAATCCTGTAAAAAAAATAATAAAATAAAAATAAAAATCCATTCTCCATGTATCCTTACACTAGTTTGAATGCATAGCCCATTGGTGAGTCCATTGGTTGAATGTTGTTTTAAGTCATTGCGCGCAGCAATTTTTTAGCCATTCGTGGCGAGACCATTTTTATTAGATTCGAGGGTTAATCTAAAGAAGCTCCTGTAGTGCGTGAATGTAGAAGTGTTTTAATCTGCATTGTACCAATGTGCGATCTTTAGTATTGGCATATGACGAGGAAAGATTTTTCTTCCTTGCGATCGACCGGGATCAAGCACAGCGGTAAGACGCCTCGAGTTTGCCGCGCACTGCAAGACTGGCGGACTGAGTATCTCCACGCTTGAATAACTAAAAATAAAAAAAAAAAAAATTGTGGTACACAAGCGTGGAACAATTCTGTAAAAAGATACCACAAAATGATAGGAATTTGGTAAAAATTCCCAACACTAACAAAATTTCTTACAGTATTTTCGGGTGTTGTGGTTCATATTAGAATCTGAACGTATATACAGTTGCAGAGAAGATGATTTCATAACGACAAGAATTTGAAGTGGAGTTATGGTGTTTTAGATCAAGTCAATGTTATTGCATTTATTTTTAAGCTGTCAGTTTAGGAATATTGGAGGAATCGGGTTACCAAATGATAACCATCGAGACTGGCATCTTTCTCACCCCAAGTCATGACAAGCTAAAACTCTCTCACACTGAATTCCCGGTGAAAATTTCCAACAATAATAAAATTTCGTACATTGAGTACCTGGTGGAAAAAACAACATCAATGACAAACTTTCACACACCGAATACCTAGTGAAACCCTCTGACATTAACAAAAAATTCGCACTGATCAAGTACTTGGTAAAAATTCCCAACACTAACAAAATTTCTTACACTGTGTACCAGGTGAAAACCTCCGACATGGACAAACTTTCCCACACCGAGTACCTGGTGAAAACTCAAAAGTTACAAAAATTTTCACACTAAGAACCTGGTGAAAAAAAACGACACTTACGAACTAGTACCTAGTATAATTGTATAATGATATGACTTATTTAGTATCCTAAAATTAGTGTTATCACAAAACGCTGAATAAATAACCAAATAAAGCAGCGCCTCATCGATAGAAATTTCTTCTTTCTTACCGTTGATTGGTTTATGACAACATTTAGTTGATTCAGTAATAACACTAATTGATTGAAGTTGGTTAACTGAAAACGCTAACCTTTGGGTCTCATGGCCGATATATATAAACAGTAAATTGAAGTAATGTTACCATAAAAATATTGAATAAATAGTAAAACGAAAATTCATAGAAATAATTTATCATTATACAATTAATAACGAACGTAGTGAGTCGCGGCGAAGCCGCGACGAAACGAAGTTCGTTCTATAGATAACGCGTATGTGATATATGGAAATCATGTGTTCAACCAGTAGACCATCCATTCATTTCTTTTGAATACCGGAAGTTCATGGAATGTTCTCCCCATAGGACAATACGGAAGTAGAATAAAATCTCCTGTTATCTCGTCTCCATTACGCGTTAAACAAAATCAAAATCTTTATTTCGTCAATAAGACTGTTAGTTGTGGAAACAATAAACAAAATAAGTCGAAAGTTCTACATAAATGTATTTACAGCATATACTTTCCTCGTAATTTGAAAAATAATTCTATCTCCAGTAGAGCGTTATCAAGTATCCTTGGAAACAAGATCATTAAGCCGAGCAAACCCGTCGTTATTAAAGGAAGAACTTTCGACTTAACATGAAAAAGAAAAGGGTGATAATCTAATAAACACGAGTGACATGCGCAACACCTCTTATTTTTCCCTTCAGTAAAACGGTTATGTCCGAATGTTTACATAATGTAAATGTCCGATATTTAATGTCCCAATGTCTTGCCCATCAGTTATACCAGATACAATCTTCTGTCACTACGTTCGTCAATAGGCAGTGCCTATATTCATATTATTAATGTGATATATTTTACACTGCATCAATTTTTTTATTTTGAATGCCTGTTCCATTAGGTGTAATTTTACTTAAATATGATATGTACACATAATTTAAATTTTACGTAGTTCAGTCGACGATATACGTCAGCATAATAATTCATTCAGTTAATTTATTTATCTAGCTGCGAATGTGGACATCTTAATACTTTAGTTTTCGTTGTTTAAGCGCTCTGTGCCTTCAGTGTACAATCCATGTGACTCAACACACGTGTTGTTAAAGTTTGTTTACATGCTATCACAGGAATCGGAACACCTCGGATGTCTCGCACACTCAACAAATACTTGTATTTGTCAAGTATTTGTTGAGTGTGCGAGACATCTGAGGTGTTCCGATTGCTATCACAGAGTTGTCAAGGACGGTTTAAAAATTGTACCGAACAATTTAATTGGACAATAATTCACCAGTAAGCCAATCGTTATCGATGTTACAATTTTCCATAGAACGAGCACGTTGAGACGAGTCATTCCAAACATCAGTGAGTTTTGTAAGATTTTGGTGATTTCAGGCATAGTTTCATATTATTAATACAAGGTTAACTGTAAGTATTTATGAACAACAAAATAGAACTTATGTCGCGATATACATCCTGCAAATTTGTGAGCTAGAGGTAAATTATAAGACGGGGGTGGGGGGGGGGGGAACTCTAAATTACCAACGTGTATGGATATCCTTAAAGATAGTCCCGTCTATATTAGCAAACTATATACAGTAAATACCTAAATTGAACGACAACTCAAGGTATCTGATACAGACTATAAAACTGCGTATGTGTTGCTTCTTGTAAGTTTACTGGCAGCCATTGTTAAAAACAATACATAGCGGTTCTTATTCTGTAGTTCCCCCTGCCATCGTTTGCGCGAGTGAACTCATAGAAATAAGAATACTGCAAAATTCCATTGAGTATTGTGAATAATAATTTCATAACGTTGAACTTCGTTGGTTGAGATTGATGTTTATAGCTTGATTTGAAAACCTTTGGAAAATTATTAAAAATATACCATAAATATTTAAATAAACAATATTGCCATGTCTATTCTATTTTATTAAGCACTTTTACTGTCTAGATGCCAATTTTTCTGAATCTTGTTTAAAAACAGAATTCTGAGACGTGTACAATTTGTTGTACAGTTTGATCGACACAGTTGTCTCCCCTTATACGAACTCTCTTGAATTTCCCAATCTCCTGGGACTTGCTATCATGGGTATCCATGGTCTTTACTAGAAAAGAGTGGTAATAGAGATAGAGTTATATATAGTTTACTGTTGAAATTTAAATGACAAGTCATCACTAGTATTAACAGTTTTTATCTTGATTCGAGGTTTCTTCCTTTTTTGGAGCACCATTCTGTTGGAACCAAGGCTTTGTGTATTGTACTATTTGAATAAAAGTCTTACTATTTTAAGTTACTTTCATTCTATAAACTTATATTCCCACTATATAATGGGAAAAATGTGGTATGTGGTCAGTTTAGAACAACCTTTCACTTGAACATGCACACGTCTATAACTTCTTTACATGTTTTTAAAGCTACATTAAGTTTTCCTAGGTAAAAATTAAAACAGTGCTGATTTACTTCATTATGTTCCTAATGAACAATGTTACATTCAGTTTAATTATAAAGGCTCGAATAAAAATTTTTTTTCCCAGCAATGTAGACCTGTGGGATCTGATTTAAACATCTACGAGGAATGTCTTCATGGGTATCCATGGTCTTTACTAGAAACGAGTAGTAATAGAGATAGAAGTATACAAAGCTTACTTTTGAAACTGAACCGACAAGTCATCACTAGTATAAAGTTTTTATCTTGATTCGAGGTTTCTTCCTTTTTTTGGAGCACCACTTCCCTTGGAACAAAGGCTTTGTGTATTGTACTATATGAAAAAAAGTCTTACTATTTTAAGTTACTATCATTCTATAAACTTATACCACCACTATATACTGGACAAATGCTGTGTGTTGTCAGTGTAGAACAACCTTTAACTTGAACATGTAAACTTCTATAACTTCTTTACATGATTTTAAAGCTGCATTAAGTTTTCCTAGGAAAAATTTTAAACGGTGCTGAACAATGTTACATTTGGTTCAACGATAACAGCTCGAATAAACATTGCAGTAAATTCCAAGCAAGATGTACACCTGTGGAATCTAATTTTAGAACATGTAAGGTTACATCATAAAAACCGGGTTATGTAAACAGAAAATGGTGAAATAAATAATTGATAAATTAAACACAGAATTTCATTTAATTTGTAATTTGTGACTTTTAAGGGATAAATAACACCATTGCAAATACATTTAGATACTAATGACGGACAATAAATGCAGTTTGTCAGGTGACCCCTTTGATTCATTTGAGTCTCTTTACATCAGTGCACATGTTCCAAGCTAATAGTAATCATTGTTAAACATGTGCACCATGCATGTGCACACTTAAGAGGATTCTGTTTATTTACAGCTAACAGGAATGAAATTTTAGAAAATGAATCTCACAGATCATGATTAGAAGTTGTCTATTTAAAAAATATATAAGTAAAAAAAATCAGAAAATTGAAAAACTTAATTCAGCTTTAAGGAAAACATTGAAATTTTAAGATTTTGACAGGTTAAAATTTCAGATCGCTTATGGACGCTAAATAAAAATGAGCTTTATCTTAAAAAGAGTATACAGTATTCTGTTTCATAGGTCACTATTGTGTCAAGGTCACCTTCCTTAACTTGTAAACTTGGCAAACTCTCATTACTCATTAAGATCAGCAATATTTAAAATGTTGTAAATGTCGCTGTTAAGATTTATTAATAAAATTAAAATAAATCACTACTTGCTCTTTTTACAGTTTTTCTTGGATGATATTTATACTTGGGTTTGACTGTATCATATTTTAGGAGCCATCCAAATTAAATTTTTTAAAGAACACATACTTTATTTATTTATTTGTTTTTATTTTTTTAAGTAAAGCAGTCACCATGGAGAAGGCATTAGAAGCTCATTTGATGCAGGCAACCCAGATGATAGAACAGCAAGTTGATGCTGAAATTGAAAAGCTTGACAAAATGGAAGATGATGATTATGAAAAACTACGTCAAAGAAGAATGGATGCCATGAAAAAATCACAACAGCAGAAACAAGACTGGTTGGCAGCTGGTCATGGACATTATTTTGAAATTGCCAGTGAAAAGGAATTTTTTGACGAGTGTAAGAAAAGTAAAAAAGTGGTTTGTCATTTTTATAGAGACAGTACATTTAGATGTAAAATTGTCGACAAACATTTAGACATACTCGCCAAAAAACACATTGAAACCAAATTCATCAAAATAAATGCAGAGAAATGTCCCTTCCTTGTTGAAAGACTGAAGATAAAAATCTTACCTACAATATGTCTGGCTAAGGATGGTAAAACAGTGGATTATATTGTAGGATTCGCAGATCTTGGAAATGTGGATGATTTCCCGACAGAGATGATGGAATGGAGGCTAGGTAGAGCGGACATTATTAATTATGAAGGGGATCTTGTAAATCCACCAACTGTAGGTGGGAACAAAAAGAGTGGAGTTTTGGGTTATGGACAGCCTAAAAAGACCATTAGATCTGGTGATGATGATAGCAGTGATGATAATGATGACTGGTAGACATTGATGAGGCCCATATTTTTATCAGTCTTACACTCACTTTTAACACTTTCATAAATCTACCATGAAATTTACTCATTGGACATAATTCATGGATATAGAACAAGTGATGAATGGACAAATGAAACTGCTCATGTTGTGATGCAAGGGATGTGATACAGTGGAACAAGAAAAAAATAAACAAAACTTTATATAGACCAAAAACTTGTCTAAATTAAATTGCAATGAAATTTTTGAAAACTGAACCCTGTGTAGACAGAAAAGTTGGCTAAACTGAACTTCAGTGGAACTTGTTGATGCCAAACCATATGTAGACTAAAAAACGTCTATTCTGAATCAATATTTTAGCCAAAAAATTGATATTGTTTGTTAAAACAATATGTGTAAACCAAACACCTGGCTATTGTGGACACAATATTCAGACTCGTAGATTTTCCGTTTTGACAAGTTCTGTTGTATTTTGGTTTCTTATTTAAACTATACATATTTAAGGATGAAAGAGTGAAGTCATTATTTAATAAAATTATATATGTATTATGTATTTATTTGAATGGTCAAACTATAAATTTTGTTTTCTTTTTTATTGTTATGGCTAATCATCGCTTAAGTGCTTAGTACAAAAGATATAGTTTGCAAAAAAAAATTGAAATAATATGGTAGACTAGGTCGATTTAATAATACTTGACATGAAAGAACTTATATGAGAGTGCTGGAACCACACCACTTAACAACTGGTTGATAAAAAAAAAGGATCCATGTTCAGGTTCATATAAAAGAACTTGATGTGAACCACCGGTTCATAAATAACTGCAATGTTCAAATCCAAAAGAACTTGAATCACACCACATAACCACTGGTGGTTTAATTACTGAGTAATTGAACCACTTGCTGATACATGTATAAGTTCATAACAAAAAATTCTTGAACCTTTTAAAAAACTGATGCTTGGGTCTATGCAACTCTGCAACCACACCACTGAAATACTGGTTGACAAATATCCAGGATGGACATGCATTTAAAAAAATAAATAAGTCATTCCCTATAATCACTTGATTATATATATTATAAAACTGAATTTACCTGATCAAAACAAAAGATCTTGAACCAAACCAATGAACTAGGTAATGGTTGATACATAACTTGGTTGACTAGGACTTGCTCAAACTTCCTTGAACTACTGATTAATTGTATTAGATAACTGGTCAGATTCATACAAGAAGACTTTAAACACATTACTAACTGTTGGTTAATAACTTAATATGTAAGTGAAATTGTTAGGTCAATACAAAATAACTTTGAACCACAGGTTGGGATAATCAGATCCAAACAAATGAATCGACAACAAAATACACAACTGGCTGATAAATCAATGGGATGACCGAATCCATAGAAGAAAAATTGAACTTAACCAATGAACCACCAGCTCATATATTACATTACAGAATTATTCAAGCCATATCACTTGAACCTCTGGTTAATAAATTGTTCAGTTACGGTATTTTATGTCCTAGTTCAGATTCTTTCACTTATATCAAGGTGGTCAGTTTTGGGATTTGGAGGAAATCTGTGCTTGAAGAAAACAATGGATCTTTGGCAAGCATACTTACAAATTTTCTCACACTAGATCTGCTCGACTGGGATCAGAACTTGTAGTAACAATTCTTATGATCAACTGAATACAAGAATACTTGAACTACAGGTTGATAAATTAGTGGAATAATAATCAGATCCATGCAACAACAATAAAACCACACAAAACTTGACCACTGGTTAATAAATAACTGGGATAACTAAATCTAAATAAGAGTTCATGAACCACACCAATGAACCACTGATTCATAACTTAAATTGATGGCCAGTCCATACATTATTTAAGCCACTCCACTGAACAATGGATTGAGGAAAATTGGATGGTTGAGTCCATAAAAGAGTAATTCTGCATAACTGAACCACTTGAGGATTGAGGAAAATTGGATGGTTGAGTCCATAAAAGAGTAATTCTGCATAACTGAACCACTTTTTCACGGATATTTATCTGGATTGACCACGTCAATACACGAGTGGGTGAACCACAGGTTGATAAATGAGATTGTCATGTCTTTTTAGTGGTACATGAATCACACCAATGAACCACAAGGTTACAAATGGTTGATAAAATACTCGTGTAACCAAACCCATGAAAGTCTGTTTGATTCATGCCTCTGAACCACAGGTTGATAAATAATTGGGATGGCAAATCCATGCCAATAAACCATTGAATCAAACACCACTTGACCAATGGTTGACAAAAAATGGAATGGTGGGGTCCTTACAAGAGCTTGAACCATACCACTGAGTAGTTGGTCGCCAAATTGAACTTGGCTGTGTTGACCGGCATGTCAATACAAGAATACTTGAAACCACACAATTGAACCACAGGTTAATAAACAAACGGGATTGTCAGGTCCATGCACAAAACTCGAAACATTGAACGACTCATTACTTGACCAGTAGTTGATAAATAAACGGGATTGTCAGGTTTATACAAATGCACTTAAAGCTGCATTAAGTTTTTTAATTTTCTGATTTTTTTTTCTAAAATTATATATTTTTTCAAAAAACATAGATAACTCAAGTTCTAATCACGATCCATGAGATCTTTTACTAAAATTTCATTTGTAGCTATTAGCTGTAAATAAACAGAATCCTCTAACGCGTGGGGCACATGTTTAACGGTGAATTTTCTTAGCTTGGGGCATGCGCACTGATGCACATAGACTCGAATGAACCACAGAGGAAACCTGGCTAAGTTGCATTAACTTTCCATCATTAATATCTAAATGTATTCGCAAAAGTGTTATTTATTCAGTATAAAGTCACTAATGACAATTTTAATGAAATTCTTTGTTTAATTGACCGTTTTGTAAGTTGTGTTCACACGACCCGGTTTTTTATGACGTAACCATTTTCTAAAATTAAATTTCACAGGTCTATTCGAGCTTTTATTGTTGAACAAAATGTAATATTGTTCGTTAGAAATATCATCAAGTAAATCAGTGCCGTTTTAATTTTTTCCTAGGAAAACTTAATGCGGTTTTATTTAAGCGACATTTAAACCGCTTTTTATATGTCACTAGTTTTGTCAGCCGGGATATTCATTAAATCTTCCCTTATCATCACGGAAAACTTTGTTTTACACAAAGAATTCTTCTCTACATAGGACAGATTTTGGAAAAAAAAAAGTTGTTTTTTTTTTGGATTCATTGATCCAATTGGACCTCACCCTAGATTACATCAGAGAATGTTAAGGTTAATAAAGGGCAAAGGGATTAATATGCATACCACATTTTGTTAAACATAGTGTTGAATTTAAAAGAAATATGAAAAAATTGATGTCCAAACATGCAATAGATATAGTTTTAAAACTTTTGATTTTTTTCAAACAATAAATGAAGGAAAGAGCCAGAAGTTAATAATTTGGTGTTAATTGCTTTTTGGATTTTTCAAGGGTGATCATCATGAATGTTCAAATCATGACATTGTATCCTATATGGTAAACTAAGAAGGTGCATAAGGAATATTTTTGACATAGTGGATTTGTTATCTTAATTAATTGTTGAAAAAAATGTTAGTATGCACAGAATTCAAGAAATTTCAGTTTTGAGTAAGTTTGGCTATTTTCTTACTCTGAGTCCCCATTAGGTTAACGGTTAATGCAGGGGTGTATTCGGCTAGCTAGACAGGAGGCGCCACTTACTCTTCCGGAGCACACGACCACACTTCCTTGATGGAAGTTCGCTTGTATAACGGAATTGGTCAGTTTTGGGGGATTTTGATTTTGGAAATGATGTGTTGATTTGGTGGCAAATATGTTTGAATTAGATATGGTTCGTCAGTGAAAAGAAGTAAAACATTTAATAATTGTATAAAATTGCGATATTTTGAATTACTTCATGTAAATGGATGGCTATAAATGGGTAAATTTAACTAGGTGCTTTTTCAGCAGGATACGCTATAGATTTAATAAACATGGCGGCTACAGAGGCACAAAGTGCCCCTGCGCCTGCAGAAGACGATGAAACTTGGCTATATGGCGGTAAGTATTTTATTTAGGATAAAGTTACCTTAGATGTTTTGGTCCTGTTTTTGTCTATATTTTCTTTTTTCCTTTGACAATTCTTATTTTCGACGATGACAAAAGTCGGCGTATGCAACACTTCCAACACATGTCGTACTGTAGGTTTAGATATGTAGAGATGGATAAATTGATTGAATAAGAATCTATATAAGCTGTAATGCAGTAGTACTGTCTGTATATCAATGGTTGATTAAATTGGTTTAAAATTGTTTATTGATGTTATATAAATTTGTGTTGACTTCTGTACATACTGCATGTCCACAATGTGATTTATAAATATATCATTTAACAAGTTTTTCTGTATATTTGTAGAAGAAGGAAAAGAGAACAGTAGTACAAAGGAAGTCAATGGGTAAGTTTAATATTTGTTATGTGTTGTATTAATATTATGTGCAATGTCTTTGTACAAAAATAACATTTCTTCAGTGGAAATATGAATGCATTTTCCATAAATCAGTGAAATAATTTTTAAAAATATCAATTGAGACAACTTTGACATTGTAACTATTAAAACAATCTATTTCATTCCAGGGGCCTTAACCAGAAAGCAACATTTAAATAAAAACAACAATTAGTATTTTGCTAACATAAGTACCGGGTAATGTACTTTGACTTTATGCAAGCTAGATAACATGCTGTCATTATGTCTGATGTCCATCCAAAATTAGGAGTTTTATTATAGTTATCTCAGTATGTGCTTATGTTACATGTCCCAGTCTCACAGTTATTTCTTAACGAAGATTTTCCTTAATTCAATAAAAACAAATATTGACAATCTTAAATATGTTGAAATTTAAAATAAACATTTTTTGATATTTTTAGTGGTTACTGTACTTTTGTAATTGTTAAGAAATATATACTGTTTTATGATTCAGTTGCAAATTTGAAATTGTTCTTTCAGAGTTGCTGCCCCTGAAGCCAAAACGGAAGAAAAGAAGACCCCAGAGAAAAAGGAAGATAGAGAAGAGGGAGAGATGGTATGTATACGAGGGAGAGCTGGTTTGTACAGAAACATGGTCTGTGTGGATGGTAATCAAATGATTTCAAAACTTATATTCAAATGGCCCTGTTTTTTGTAAATGAATAATGTTGACAAAATAAAATTTGAGATGACTAGTAAAGTTTCTTTTTCATTACACAGGATATCAGTGTTCACAATTCTAGTTTTTATTTGATTGTCATTCATATGCAGTACCATGTGTGTGACATGCATCAGACAATTTTGCACTTCTTACTCACCATACATGAATAAATTTAAACATATCTATGCAATGCAAAATGTCAATGTTTTTTTTTCACTGTTAAAATTTTGTTTTGTTCAAATCAAAAGTGCTCATGTAAATGTTCATTTTGGTTTCAAATGTGGAAGGTAATATAATCATAATAATGATAGTTAACTTTTTTCGCAAGAAGAGTCGGACCTTGGGTGACACTAGTGTCAGGTGCTGTTGGGTAGAGTCAAAATAAAATAAGTCACTAACTTCTTATACTGTACATGTATGTATATTTACTATTTTAGGTTGCTTGGTCAAGTTTCTGTCTTGGACTGTACATTTATCTAACAAAAACAATGAAGTTGAATGTTGGTTAACCATGCTTAAAACTGGTTAAACAAACATTCTCCTTTTTATTATTAAAGTTTGAGCTTAAACTTGTTTTACTTTGTATGTTTTAATATTCTCACCTGAAGGACCAATTTGTAATATCAATGTCATCTTTAAATTATTCTGTATATTAAAGAGTGGGGAGGAAGAGTCACAAGAAAAAGAAGATTCTGACGAGTCTGATGATGATGATGTTCAGGTTACAATTGGAGACATACAAGCATTTCCATTAAATGAGTAAATTTTGAAATGTTTATTTATAAAGTTTCTCTCTCTCTCTCCCTGTCTTTCTCTCTCTCGCTCTCTCTCACCTGCCAAAAGTGTAAAAAAAAATTTTTGTAGTACTAGTGAAAGAGTACCAAGGTTACCAGTTTATTGGTAATACTGTGCACCTCTAATACTCAAAGTAAAAATTATGTACTTTTCCAAACACTGTCAATTTTCCATCAGTGTTTGAGATACTGAACAATAGTTGTATTAAAACTTTATTAAAATACCCTGGCATTATTATTGACTAATGCTAATTTTTTGTAAGGCTCTCTGAATGAATATTGGGTATAAAAAATATTGTTATGTTAGATGAAAGTTATTTTCTTTTACAAAAATACATGTTTATTAGGTGTTATAAAAGTGATACAAATTACACCTGGTTAATATTACAGATTACAGAATTTTAGCTGTCTATATGTTTTGACTGTTTTTAATTTGTCAATATTTACTAATACTATTTTATTTTTATTACAGAGGACCAAGGAATTTATTTAAGACTCAGGGAGGATATCAGAAACCTGTAACAACTAGTAAGTAGAATTTTTAAAAAAAAAAATGAAAAACTGATAATTCTTTTGTACGGTGGTGATATGTAATGTACTTTTTCAGTACTTGATCTGAGCTTCATAGAGTTGGGTGGGTTAGGGGTTGGTGCTAATTGTTATATTTGGAAATTTTTAAATGGAGATTGAAAGTTTTAATTTTGAAAGGTAATGATATGCATTTTGGATATTGTAAGCAGTGTCCAGTTTTTATCTAGATTATTCAGTAGATCCAGTCAAAATTATTTTTATCAGTTTTTGTCCCTTTCAGTTTTTATGCTTGGGGTCTACATTCAGATTCCATGGGCACAAAAATTTGATGAAAAGAAAAAAAATCACAATAACTTGGTTTGTCAAACAAGTTACCATGCACTTTTGACTTGTCTCTTTTAGAATTAATTGTCCAGGGATGGTTTTATATTAAAAATATAAAGAATGAAGAACTAAAAATTAATTTTATTTGGCCTGAATTTATTATCATATAGGTAGTACAAGTAAAACAACTACGAGTTCATCACAGAAGGGTGTTGATGTTGAAGCAGTAGGTACCATTAATGGTGTACCTACATATGAGTTTGATTTAGATGGTATACAAGCTGATGAGAAGGGATGGAGAAAACCAGGTAGGATATAAACTTACTGTAGTACCTGTAAAAAAAAATCAAATCTCGAGTAATGCATTGGAAAACCATTGATTACGAGCAGATATGGCACAGTAATACTGTCAGTAACTTACCCAGTCGTTACATGTATATATATATCTACCTCTGGATTGCTTTGGAAAATTTTCTGAGTTATTTTTATGACTTACACTTGAGTTCTTTGAAATTTAAGACTTAACCAGCTGCTTTCTATTTTGGGCATGAGATGAAAAGATCCTTGCGATTATAAGAGTGGAACTGCATTGTTTTTGTAGATGACAGCCTATAATTGCTAATGACTCAATATAAGTGAAATAATTACAATCACTCATAACCCAGAATCTGTCTTAAAGTCGAAAACAAGCTAATTTTATAATATTAATTTCAACTTTATTAATAAACATTAATCCTGTAGGTTGTGTAGCAATGTTAAAAGCATTCATTTGTGCAAATTAGTACTCGCCTAGCAAGACCCAAGTTCGATTCCAAGAACTAAATGCCATGACTCATATGGTATACCTGGGTCACCTGCTTGAACATGTGGGATTTAATTATGTTATTTTGCCTCATTGGAACCTAAACTTTGGACTGATAAGTTGTATTTGTATAATTTGTTTCTTAACTGTTGTAAAATACAATAAAACCTTTATGCCCTGATAAAAATGAATTTTATAGACAGTTGTTCTTTATATAGGACCAAAGGGATTTGAAAGAAATGTTTTTAGTGAGAAGTTGGTCTTTTTACTAGGGTAGATGCTGTAGCAGTTTTCACAGGAAATTGATTTTCTTATAGCTGGTGACATCTTGGTATAAGTGAAATTCCTTGACTGGGATACAGAACATCATTCACCAATCACTCACCTACACTATATTACATGTATATATTGTACTGTATATAATTTATTGTTTATGACAGGTGCTGATATCACTGATTACTTTAACTATGGTTTTAATGAAGATACCTGGCGTCAGTACTGTGAAAAACAAAGAAAAATGAGAATAGAATCTCAAGCCCCAGCCAGTAGAATATATGTAAGTACAATTACAAAGTCATGACCTATGCTATAAAGGTCACTCTGACAAATGAAAATTAATCTTACACCAGCCAGTAGAATATATGTAAGTAAGTACAGAATCTATGTGGTTATGACCTGTACTGTACTGAGTAGTGAGTACTGATACAAAATAAATAAATAAAAATGATAATTGAATAATACTTAAGATTGAAATATCTTCTAATTTGAGTTATACATGTAGTAATAAGTACTGAAAACATGAGGTAACATTACATACCTACTGCTAATATTGATCCTGTTCACTCCTCCACTTCACAAACTTTGTGCCAACCAGTTGCAAAAAGACTTGATTTTATGAATAATCATATGTATTTATTATCTCTCATCATGCTCATATGAAAAACAGTTACATTGGCGATTGCTGTGCCATTATAGAAAATATAAATATTGATAAAATTTTACTTATAAAATAGAAAAGTTTAGAATAGTTAGTTTATTTTGAAAATGGTTCTTACATGCAAGCATTTATTTTGTATTTTATTGTAGGTTCATCAAAGTGGAACAGCTCCACATGCCCCAACATCAGTGACTAGATCTGACTCCAAAAGAGACGGCTTGCATCCACCAGGTATGAATTACACATACACATTTATATGACCATAACACCACACCTTTCTCCCACAATGATTCTACATGTAACTCTTTACTTGGTTGATTTATCATTTTTCAGTTCCATCTAGGGCTGCATTATAGTGTTTCCATTTTACATTTTTCAGCAAATTATTTTTCAAACAGAAAAAAGTTCAACCATAGTAGAGTTGAGTTGAGTGGAGTGTTTTATGCCACAGTCAAATTCTTTCACATATGCCAATATGGTCATTTAACGGATGGGAGAGAAAACCAGAGTGCCCAGAAAAAACCACTGACCTTCAACAAGTGAACTAACAACATTGCTCATACTAGACTTTGCTTTAGTGGGATTTGAACCTAGGGTATGTGAAGCTCTGTGATCTCTAAGGGTACACTTAAGATCACTCCATCACAGAGGACCCAGTTCTCCTTTTAGAAGTATTCCTTGAAAATTTGACTTGTCCTCTATTTTTAATTGAGTGGTCTAAAGCATGGGTTAAGGATCACAGCACCTCTCACCGCATGGGTTCAAATCCCACTTGGGACAGATCCTAGTGTGAGAAAGTTTGTCAGTTCCCTTGCAGAAGGTTGGTGGTTTTCTCCTGGCACTCCAGTTTCCTCCATCATCCTAGAACTGACTGCCTCGAAATAAGTGAAAGAATCTTGACGGGGGCATAAAGCACCATTACTTTTTAGTGTCACAAGGATAAAAATCTACTCAACAATCAGTTGTTGCATTTTTTTTCAAGACATAAAAAAGATAATTTGTGCATTAAACTCATCATAAAATGGGGCTACTGCGGAAGCTCAGTTGGTAGAGTGCTCGCTCCATAAGTGGAAGGTCGTGGGTTTGAACCCCGGCCAGGTCTGACCCAAGACTTGAAAGTGGGTAATGACTGCTCTTTTGCCAAGCACTCTGCATTACATAATGAAAGTCACAGTTCTTTCGGATGGGAACTTAAAATAAAGAGGTCCCGTGTCATGGCAGGCATGGCACAATAAAGAACCATGCTGTATAATGCCATCAGTGCAACGCACAGGCAAAATTTCTGCACTTTCGCCTATAGCTGGCGAGGTCTCGATATAAATGAAATATTCTTGACTGGGACGTTAAACACCATTACTCAACTCTCATTATTAAATGGAGAGTTGCAAATCAAATACTCACTGCTTTTGATAAAGACATGTACTGATATTTCAAATTATCCATCTTTCACAAGAAAAATATCATGGGAGTTATCCGAGTTCTTACCTATTTTTATTTTAGGTACAGATGCACCACAGACTGTTCCTGTGATTGGAAGTAGGAAAAGTGGAGGACCACCAAACAGAAAAATGAGTGGTACCATTGATGTAATAGGTAGTACAGCTAGAGATTCAAGGCGACCAGATGCACCTGCGGGTGATCCCATTCCAGTAGCAGGGTAACAAAAATTAAATTAGTGTAATGTGTTAACTTTAATTCTTGCAAATGAAAATCAGATGTAAGACATCTCTTTGATGTAAGCAATATATAAACTCAAAGCATTTTCAAAAAGTTTCAAGTTTTATTTATTTTTGTCGAGCCTAGCATTGCCATAAGGTGAGACTTAGGTGTTACTTTTCCGGTGTCATCGTAGGTGGCGGCATGTCAAAATGTAAAAGTTTATGTTAAATTAATGTATTTTCTCCTCGATCAAAAACTAACCAGGTGAGACATTTATATCTGTGAAAATCTTGTTGAATTTATGTTTTACAATGTTAGTTTTTTAATTTTACATAATTTTTTTCCAAACAGCAAGTGGCAATCACTTTTTACTAATGTACATGTACATGTACATGTATGTCAATGTGTCATTTGATTCATATCAAACAAGCACTCATCAACAATAATTATACATAGCAGTAATGATTGTGCTAATGTGACGTGCCGTAAAAAGAAATACATGTATTATGTCTAGTAATTGTTAAAGATAAAATTGTAGCAAGTTTTAGTTTTTATCCAAAAGAGTTTTTTGTCATTAACTTGTTTTGTTGAATAGTTACAAAAGTTTAATACCCATAAATAGTAGTCTCTTTAAAAAGAAATAGATTTATAACTTCTTATTTAACAAATGATAATGTAGTTATATTGTGACAATGTCATTTGGAAAACTCATATTTTGTATAACATTTGATTTATTCACAGGGGTAGAAAGCAGTATACTACTCCAGGAATACCCCCCGGTTTAACATCAGTGCCACCCCCAGGGATGCCAACAGATTATTCTGTACCCCCACCAGGATTACCTCCCCCTGGCTTTCCTCCTCCAGGTAAGTTATGCATGTGACTATTATAGAATTAGTTTCCAGGTTCATGATATACAAACTGATATAGTTTTGGTTATTAGAAAAATGAAAGGAAAAAACTTCAAATTTGTAGTATGTATAAAATTATAAAGTTGACCTTGTTAATAGCCTAAAATGTTTGAAGTACATACATGTATTTGTATCTGTTTCAGGTGTTCCTCCCCCTGGTATCACCACAGTACCCCCACCTGGTTATCCACCCGATTATGATCGTAAGTGTATATCTTGTATATTATATCTAATTAACCATTTTGGTATCAAGAGTTTCTTTCTGGGTCATCTAATTTAACATATTTTATGTCTGTTTTTAATAGTAATTTTCATGGTGGAATTATTTCAGGTATTGATTTAAGACTCAAAAAATTGAAAACAAATGCGCAGGGAGTATAATACATGTAATACTTGTACAAATCCTTATAGGCTGATAGTGTATGTTCAGATGCTCCATTTAAAATAATTTTATTGTTAATTTGAAATGCACATTTTTAAAAAGAGCAACTGTCTTTCAGAGAATGGTCATTATTCATGTATATACACTGTGTGTGTGTGTGTGTGTGTGTAAAATTTCAGATAAATGTCTTACACATTGTAAAATACATAAAAAATACAAAATCTTAAGATGGATTTGTAACAAACATTTTCCACCCCTTTGGTACTTTTCAAACTGACTTTTTTGACAACTGTGACAACTCCATCTTAGGATTTTTTTGTTTTATATATACATTATATATATGTATATAAATTTATTTATTTATATATGTTTTTGTTTTGTTACAGCATACTATCCTCCACCTGGACAAGCTCCAAGCAGGTAAATACATATACATTGTCTAACTCATAACCTGAAAACTCTGAAAAAGTCACACTCAAATTTGCCACTAAGCGTACACTGAAGTTTTATTGTGAAATGGAATTTGAGTGTTACACTCAGCTGAGTGAAAACTTTGAATATTTAAGTTACGTATTTCCTAAAACTTTTGAAACTGGAGCCTGGTATCTTTACGAATATTGTTGACTTGTGTGCCCTGTGTTTGGTCTTAAACCTAGGTCTTATTTGAAAGGTCAGAGTTTTCATTTTAATGATATTGTTGGTCAAAAAAAGGAAACACATAATACTTTATAGAATACAAAATGTATGGTTAAATTTAGGGTTACAATTACAGGGCTGGGTGTTGGACCCTCTTGAACAGTTCTGATGTAGCACATGGTTATGATGAACATATTCCGTACAGTTTTAATTCTGCTGTCTACATTTTTGTTATATTTTTCAGCTGTTATGATGAACGTACTCTGTACAGTTTTAATTCTTCTTTCTACATTTTGTTATATTTTTCAGCCATTACGATAAATGTACTCTGTACATTTTAAATTCATCTGTCTACAATTTTGTTGTATTTTTCAGCTGTTATGATGAACGTACTCCGTACAGTTTTAATTCTTCTTTCTACATTTTGTTATATTTTTCAGCCATTACGATGAACGTACTCCATACAGTTTTAATTCATCAGTCTACATTTTTGTTGTATTTTTCAGCTGTTATGATGAACGTACTCTGTACAGTTTTAATTCTTCTTTCTACATTTTGTTATATTTTTCAGCCATTACGATGAACGTACTCCATACAGTTTTAATTCATCAGTCTACATTTTTGTTGTATTTTTCAGCCGATACGATGAACGTACTCCGTACAGTTTTAATTCTTCTTTCTACATTTTGTTATATTTTTCAGCCATTACGATGAACGTACTCCATACAGTTTTAATTCATCAGTCTACATTTTTGTTGTATTTTTCAGCTGTTACGATGAACGTACTCCATACAGTTTTAATTCATCAGTCTACATTTTTGTTGTATTTTTCAGCCGTTACGATGAACGTACTCCATACAGTTTTAATTCATCAGTCTACATTTTTGTTGTATTTTTCAGCCGTTACGATGAACGTACTCCGTACAGTTTTAATTCTTCTGTCTATAGTTCTAACTATATAGACTCTGTATCCTGGGACAGAGACAACAGGTAAGTTACTTTTAACTAAAAAAAACATTTTGGACCAAATGACATCAAGGGGAAAAAATGATGATTTTCTGTTCAGACCAAATGATTATTTACATATGTATCAGTGTTTATCATCCAAAAGCTGATAACATACATGTACATGTACATCCAGTGTGGGCATTGGTGTCGTCTGTGGTTTGATTTTTTATTGCATACTACATTATATGTAGTAGTCAATTAAAAGAACTTTTGACTTACCTTGCTAAAATTATTTTTAGTGCTTTGGCATTTTATTTTTTTGTTTTTTATCTACTTTTGTCTCATGCTATCATTGGCTTTTATCTTTATAGTCGACAAGATAATTATAGATGGGACTATGGAAGAGGAGGGACATCACCAAGGTCCGATTCAGAATTTAGCAGGTAAATAATTAAATGTACATGTATTATGCACTATTCATCCATTTGTTTCTGTTTAAGAATGTTAAACTGATCTATCAGACTGATGTTATAGTGCTAGGAGTGTCCACTGCAACCAACAAACTTAAATATAGTAAATCCTGTATATGAAGACAACCAACTATAACGCTATAACAAAGATACATGTATGTGGACTTTATATATAGACAGGTAAAGAACCTGTAAACAAAAGCATTCAATACGCATAGTGTGTGTGTGTGTGTGTGTGTGTGTGTGTGTGTGTGTGTGTGTGTGGTTTTTATTTAAATGAGAAGCAAAGGGATTTTTTAATTTTTAAAACATTGGTCATTATTGACAGGTGGTTTCTATGTAGAGATGGTCACTATAGTGATTTATGGTATAAACGAGTGATTTCTAAAGAGGGTTCTTTTGCTTGAAATATAAAGCAAAGGAGCTATGAAAACACTGGTTAATAATGGACAAATGGTCTGTATTTAGAGATAGTCACTTAAACAGGTTTTACTGTTTATATAATGTACCGGTAAACACTTATTGGAGAAGAAATCTGAAGTTTACCTGGTCCCGGTTTCATAATCATTCCTTAACTAAGATTTTCCTTAACTTAAATCTGGCAAACTTGAAACCTTAATAAATTTGTTCATTGATGAGATATTTAGTAATTGAAATTGTCATTTTGAAGAACACTTCAAGATTGTAACATCTGTATTTAGTTTCAACACAAATGTTTATTTGTAACTCAGATAGAGATTGCTGAAATTGCTAAATTTAAGTAAAGGAAAATCATAGTTAAGAAATGATTGTGAAACCTGGACCATATATTTTTTGTCACATATTTTTTTGTAATCTCAAAATCTTAGGCAAAGCTTTCATAATTTTTGGATTGTGTCTATGCAATTTAAGCAATGCTTTAAAGCATTATTTAAATAAGAAATGAATATGTGCAGTGAAAAATTATGCAATTAACCAATATGCAAATAAGCAGAAATACTGTATCAGCTTTAAAAGTAAAACTTTTATTATAATAATTTTACAGTTCTGGAAGTGAAAAAGATTACAGGTATTCACGTGACAAAAGTCGTTACTCTGGAAGAGATAGGTATGGTATATCTTCATTAGTTTATAATTGTCGAGCCTGGCATTGCCATAAGGCGAGACCTACTTTTCCTGTCTCAATGGCGGCTGCCGCGTGTCAAAATGTGAAAGTTTATGTTAAAGTAATGTATTTTCCACTCGATCAAAAGCTAACCAGACAAGACATTTACATCCTTGGAATTCTTGGTTTTTTCTGGAACTTTGTTCATTTGCATTTATTTCACTTTTAAATTACATGTACAATTGTCTTGTCCATAAATTGCAACCTTTGTTAACATATACATGTACTACGTAACAATTTTACAGTAGTTCTTATAGAGATGACAAAAGTCACTTCTTGTATAAACTTTCCTACATACATGTACATGTATTAATTTTTATCCCTACTTATATTTTGCTTTGGCTTCCAGGGTTACTTGATCATTGGATTTAATTACAAACATGTACATGTACTATGTAAAATATTTTTGACTGTGGCGTAAAAAACCATCACTCAACTCACATTTTCAGAGGAAAAAATGTATTCTTAATGATTTGATTTTGAAAATATCTCACCTTATCATGACAAAAGCCTTTATACCACTGTTATTTATTTTTAAATGTTGTTTAAATTTCAGAGATTCTTACCGAAGAGACAGGGATAGAGACCGAGATTGGGATAGAGAAAGATCAAGTAGTTACATTAGAGATCGTGAGAGATCACGATCACGTGATAAGGATCATCGACGAAGTGATGACAAACATAGATCTCGAAGGTAATTAATTTATTGTTCAGTAGGTCAATCTTATTAGACCCACCTAGTCCAGGGAATGATAACCTGTAAGAAAGAGAGTGTCAGTCTTATAAATCAATAATGCTGTAATCACATTCTTAACTGCTGAACTCTGCAGTTAAAATTGGGCCCTATAAAAAGATGCTTTTTTGTAAAAAGTACAGTGTGGAGTAATTTATTGGGTGTTTTACTGGCTTTTCTGGGTGTTATATTTGATGTAACAATACAGGTTAGCTATCTAGTAGCACCAGATACTCTCTGGTTATTTCAGGCATATTGTATGGCTCTACCTGAAAGGTTAGGGGGCATCTAGTCACATGTTATGGATTGCATTTTAAGAGAAAAAGTTTAATATAATGAACAACTTGATGATTGCTTTAATCAAGATTGAGATGAAAAGCTTTGTGGTTTACTTCATACATTTTTAGCTTGAATTCCTGTCCAACAAATAATTTTCACAACCATCTTTCCTGATCATTCAAGCAGCCATATACATATATACACACTTTCAAGCTTTAGTAAAACATAATCTGCTATATAATGTTCTTTATTAATCCTGCAGGAAAGATGACAGTGATTCACATCGTTCAAAACACAAGAAAAGTAAGCGGTCAAAACGAGACAAGGAAGATAATTATGATCCATCAAACCCCTCCCGTGAAGAATCATCGGTAAAAGCAGATTAATTTGAATTGACAGGCATCTCCTGAGATGATGCAGATAAATTGGATTTAATTTCCTAATTGGACACTGTCACCAATGCTTAAAATTGGTATACTTATTACAGACTTAAATTCTGCAGTAAATTAATGTATTTTTCCTAAATGTACAAAGTATACCTATACATTATTACTGCAAGTGGTATTTTTTACAATTAATTTGGACTTGAATTGTAAAAAGTGGCAACTTTGAATGGTGGAGTACAGTTTTAATGGATTGAAGAAAAACACAATTCTGTAAGATCATGAACTCAGTTTGATGGACTCTACATTTTCCACATTGGATACATAGTTATTGATGTACATGTACATGTATAAAATCTTCGACATTTAGTAGGATCTGTTCTTCAAGAAAACTGCAAGAATTGTAATATCATAAAAATATATGATAAATGATTTTCACATATATTTATTTCTTGATGGCATTCCCAGTTGTTTGCAAGAATATGTTTCAGTTTTTGGATTTTACAAGACATACAATTGAGAGTGAAAAGCTTGAGATACAGATGTCAAATTTAAAAATTACTTTAAATGATGAATTGTGAAAATTTAAATATTCATAGCACATTAATGTCATATAAAATCATATCATTTAATATAAATCATTTTTAAACAAACAAAATTCTTATTAATTTATTAAAATGTTCCTCTCTCAGGGGAGGAATGGAAGGAACAGTATTTTACTTTCCATTCAGTATGATTACTTTAATCTCATACGTTATGTTTAGTGCTAGTCACTTTTGGTATTTGATCTGTCTCAAGAAGGTTTTACTCCCTAGTCAAGATTTTTATACCCTTTGGCTATGTATAAAAATAGCATTGATTGATTAGTGGTGTTTAACCTCCCAGTCAAGAATATTTCACCTATATCAAGACGTCACTAGTTTTAGGTAAATTGGCTGGAATTTTGATCTTTGCCATAACATTGGGCATTAGTTTTTAAGGTCTCCTCTGTAGAACCCCTTAATTTTTCTAAATACTGAGTGCTTGGTGAAAGAACAGTCACTACCAATTTTCAATCAAGTTTTGGTCAGACCTTATGGGGTTCCAACCCAACCTCCCACATACAAAGTGATTAATCTAACAACTGAGCTACCTGTAGTAGTGGTTGAAAATAGCAGTTGATAACAATTTTTTAATTGACATTTGTTAACAGCTGTTGATTCTAAACATGGTCTAAACTATATATTTCTAAAACTCTTTACAGCTGAACATTCAAAAAGAAAATCTTTGTGGCATCAAAGAGAAAATATAAAATTACACCAATATGCACATGCATTTTTACTGAAAAAGTTTACAAATCACCTCGTCTTAATTAAATATACATGTATGTGTATATCCTTAACCATTTCTTAGAATAAAAGGGGTCACAATGGTCAAGTGGTTAAGTTGTTAGCCTTTAAACATAAGGTATCTCACCACTGTGGATCCAACCCCTGTCGACAGCAAGTGAGAGAGACTTTTTTCCTTGTTGCAACCCTTTTTTGATTGGTTCAATACCTGTATAATGAACTGAGTGGTCTGTATTGTTTTTTCAGATGGGTGTATGAGCACTCTATCGCCATAAGTATGCACTATTACAAATCAGGTAAGAAACACTTGCACATTCAAGTGCCAAACTTTTGATGAGATTAATCCTGAAGATTAGTAAAATTGTCTATTGTGAATAGCTGGAAAAAATGCTGATGTGACATAGAGCAACATTCAACCAACCAACCTTATGCTGTAGGAAGGATCTACCAATAGGCATCGTACCAGCAAGATATAAGATACAAGATACTCGTTGACCAATTTAGGAAACAATATTGAGCATACAAATAAAAATGAAAGTAGAAATCCCAATGATAGAATACATTGACAAGTTGAATATTACATAGAAAAATACATTGTAATATACATGTACAAATATTACAACAGTTGACAATGCTAATACTAAATGTCAGTTATCTATGTCGTCAATCTGCATAACATATATACCATTCTTCATTATTGATAGAAACAAGTGCCTGTGTGAGTATTTCTCAGATTGTCACATGCTTAATTTTGAAAACCGTTGACACCTATACTATGTCATCAATCTCCATTACACTAATGAAGACAATCATATCCAAATTTATCGCAAGAAAGTTTGTTAGTTTGCTTGCTGAATGGTTGGTGGTTTTCTCTGAGCTCTGGTTTTCTCAACCATTTCAGTGCCTACCACATCAATATAAGTGGAATAATCTTAACTGAGTGTAAACAAAAACAAACAAACTATTAACTCCATATAGTCCTATGCTTAAACAAATTCAATTTAATTCAACTTTAATGAACATTAAGTTTTGCATTTAAGGTGTTTAAATTATTATTTCATGGCGCAATTCATTTTTGTTATATGGTTCACCAAATAGAGTGGAGTGGAGTTGTGGTGTTTTATGCCCCAACCAAGATTCTTTCACTTATTCCGAGGCCTAGGATGGTGGAGGAAACCAGAGTGCCCAGAAAAAAACACGGACCTTCGGCAAGCGAACTGACTTCATAAAATAGAGGCTGTCGTGAGCAATAAGGTTGGTTGTTGTGGTGTTGCTTAATGTTGTGTCAGCATTTTTTGTATTTGCAACAAGATCAATTTATAAAAAGGGAATTAAAGTTATCAGAATTTTCTCTGACTCTGACACACTTTATGTCTGGGGTTGTACACACAGCCGCCTGTCATAAAGTGTGTTAGGGCCAAGACAAATGTGGGACTAGTATTGGTGGAAAAGAGAAATTCTGTGGTACATTTATTTTCATATATAAACCATTTGTTAAAATTTAATTCACTATATGTTATTTATAGAAAAACGTGACCTTGTTAACATTTTCGAAAAAATACTTGAAATTTTGAATTTTAGTTGGCATTTATTGATGGTCCGCAACAAAATAGTTTTTGCTATGAAAATTACAAATATTCAAATATAGTTTACAAATCGATGGGCAAAAGATTGTTCCAGTATTTGAGGGTGGGTATATTAACAAATATGAGGTTTAAGGAAAATTGGACGAGTGATGTGTGTGTGTGTGTATGTGTGTGTGTGTGTGTGTGATTTATTTTCTTTTAAAATACGTTATCTAGGGGTGGTACTTTATTTTCTAAGGCCACCAGTGATCAAAGTATAAGTAAGAAATACACTGATTTTGTAGTCAGTGGCTACTAACATGCGTATATGTCACGGGGAAAATGCGTATAAAATAGGAACTGTTAAAAATTTGATGATAAGTTTAAATTGTAATGGTTATTCACGGGTTAAACACGCATATTTAGCAAGTGCTTACGTAATCAAAAGATAAATTCCACTAGGACATGTTTTGTTTGCAATCACAAGTTATACCAACACGCATTATACCACAGGGATTGGATTGGATTAATGTTGTTTTAAACACCAATAAAGATTCTTTCACTTATACCGAGGCGATTAGTTCTAAGAAGGCAGAAAAAAACAGGGTGTCAGTGAAACTTAACGATCTCCTACAAGCGACCTGACAAACTTTCTCCTTGTAGGACCTGCTAGAGCGTAGGTGGAGAGAGGTGCGTAACTAAAATCCGTAACAGCACACTTTTCAGAAATAGGCACCAAAGCCCCTTTTGCCATATGGGCTTATATTTAATAATACCCGTTACTGACAAAATACCGTAAGAGGCAAAAACCACTTGAGTTTTACCTCAAATGGTATTTTGTCAGTAACCGTTCAAAGTACGATAGATACAATTAGATACAAACCCTTCTAATTTGATCTCGGGATAATATCATAATTGAGTATATCTTTACTTGGCTAAATAATTGTTTGGACTTATTTCTAATATTATTTACGATTTTGATTTTTTTATCTTGGGTTAGAAGCCGCAAAAATCGGTGAAAATTGGTCTCTTTAGCTGCGCATACCGTAAACTGGTCATAAAAAGCAAACTCGAATCGCCATTTTGTTGGACTGTCATAACCAGTTAACTTCTGTTAGAAAATAAAATGATTTAATGTTATCACTATCAGAAATCAGACATTGTTTTTAAATATCATGAAAACCATATTGTCTCTAGACAGTCCCATCATTGACAGTGCTCCAAATAGCGGCTGAAACGTCAAAAAAGAAACAAGTCGTCGAAGTGTCAAATATTAAGTCTACTTCTAAATTCAATGTAGGTATCTTTCATCTGTCTATAGTTTTCAAGAGGAAATCATATGCTGTATGTGCAAAGCCATATTAAGAAAACATTACATGCTGATATTTAGCCTTATTCAACTTATTGAGCTACTACGTCTACGCTACGTGCCTTTCCCACACGTGGAGTTGTACACCCCCCACCCCCTTGAAAATTAAAAAAAGATAAAAAGAGAGAAATGTAGCCAATATTTCCACAGAAATAATAATTATAAATTCATTTTCACCGGAGGTTTCGCCAACTGGACCCCCAACAGGGCCCTGTATAGTGGTATACTTATTTATGTTGACATTGTCTTGATAGTGTCTACAAGTTTATAGAGGACATTGTCCTGACACCAGTTTTTTTTTAAGATATTAACCTGACACTAAGTAAGCCAACAAGATAAGTCCATGATCAAGATTGATACATGTTTAATGCCATTAATTCAGATATCCTCGTTCGATAACTTCATTTTTATTTGCTACAACATAACTATTCAAACATCAGTGTTTTTTCTTGCTAAAAATTCCAGTTTTAAATGTAGATCTAGTTCCACTAAAATAATTCAAGGACCTCAGTGGCCCATTGGTCTGATGTGATTGTTTAAAGATCACAGTGCCTTTCAAAAATTCTATACCATTCAGACTGATCCTGCTATCATTCCTAATGTGAATATATAATACAAATACCAGTTAAATTTTGATGTGCCAGATGTGCACATTTCGGAAATTCATTCCTCATCAGTGACACTAAGACCGATGAATCTAAAGTTTCTAAGTTATATAAATCCAAATCCAGCTAAGGAATGTTTTGCATGAGGGAACAAACCTTAGTTTTAAATAAATTTCAAATTTTAAACGACTGAAAATTTTGATAAATTGTACATTATAAGTTATACATTGTAAGTTATGGATATAACCATTTTATCATGAAGTCATATATTTATACTTCTTAGTAATAAGAGTTATCTTTAAATATATGTATGTGTACTTGAAGATATCTAAACATTAAAGAATCTCTTAATCCCTAAAGGGGGCCTCGGTGGCCGAGTGGTCTAAAGCGTGCGCTTATGGATCACAGCGCCTCTCACCGCCTGGGTTCAGATCCCACTCGGGACAGATTTTAGTGTGAGAAATTTGTCAGTTTGCTTGATGAAGGTCAGTGGTTTTCTCTGGGCACTCCAGTTTCCTCCACCATCCAAGAACTGACTGCCTCAAATAAGTGAAAAAATTTTGACTGTGGCTTAAAACACTATTACTCCACTCTACTGCACTCCACTCTTAATCCCTAAAAACTTCATAAAAGTAAAAACATGTGTAACTCTTAAAATCGTTTAGCACATCAGTACTAGTTTATTGTCAGTGTAATAATCCTGATGGGGGCTGGGGGTTGGGGCATAAAACACAATTACTCAACTCTGCTGAGAATGTAGTGATTCTCACAAGGTACTGTGGTAATTCAAATAACTAAAACATCATTTTAGCAAATATATATGGTATATGTGTTAATGAATAACTTTATTTTGACAGATCATCTTGAAAAATGTTTGTTAATGCATGTCAAACGTTTGGTAGATCTTGTGTATCTAAAGGAGTTGGATTAATTTGGGGGCATCATCATATCAGTGGAATTCTGGTGAGGGGAAGGTTATATGGCAGTCTTTATGTCAGTGGAAGACTTTATGGGAGTCAGAAAATCATTGGAAGTCAAGTTAGTGGTACATTTAGTAGAAGTCATCAGATTAATGGACTTCCAATCAGATATGGATATTTCTTTTTCAATATTAGATGTTTACATCACAAACAGTTAATTACAAACTATAGACATATTTTTCAACTTTACAATGTAATTTGTTTATCGGCAAGAAATTTCAATATCACATCTTATTGTTGTGAAGAATTTGGTACAGAACATGACCAGGGATCAGTTTACGAATCTAATACACCTGGGAAATTTAATAAAAATACAAGTGTAAATATTTTTGATGCTAAAGGCAACTTCATTGTAAAAATATCCATGAAAAAGGCCATGCGAATGGCAGAACAAAGAGGAGCTGATTTAGTGCCCATTGAACAGCCTGATAATCAACAAGAACAAATTATGAGCTACAAACTTGAACCAATTACAGAAATAATATATAAAGATGAGAAATCTAAAGCAGTAAATTTAAAAGTTCCCCCATTTATCATGGGTAAAGATTTAGAATTAAGAAAGAAAAAACTTGAGTCTGCTTTAAAGAAAGGGAAGGTGGTAAAGATTGCATTCGTTAGACACTGGAAAAAAAAGAAAACTTATTCAGATTCAGAAGAGGTATGATTTAATCCATTCTTGTATATCCCTGCCCAAAGGATGGGGGTATATAGTATTAGTATTATCAATATATATATATATATATATATATATATATATATATATATATATATATATATATATTTTTTTTTTTTTTTGTTTTGGCTTTTTTAGCAGAATATAAAAATTTGATGCTATGCTAAATATACAGTAGCTGATTCTTTGAAAATCTTCTGCTCTTAAATATTTCAACTTAAATTGAAATAGTTTTAATTTAAATGTACACATATTTTCGATTTCCATTTATTTATTATGACATAATTATGGCATAAATTCTTATTATTGGTTGCTATCAGATAAAAATAGTTTAATTTTGCTGTTTACTGCTTATGGCATTTGGAGTGGGCAGGGGGTATTTGGACAACTGAACTTCTTTTTTTTTATTCGAGTTATTTGTACTGGTAGATTGTATTGTGAATTATCAAGGCAAATTTTTAATTTAAAAAAAAATTAATTTTTTTTTTAAAATTTTACTTTTTGTTTTTGTTTTGTTTTGTTTTCTTTTTTTTTTTTTTTTTTTTTTTTTTTTTGCTTTATTCATTAAAATGTAGTAGAAAACTATCTACATTCAGCAAGAAAGCTGACAAACTTTCTCCCACAGAAATCTTGGCTTTAACATTGTCTGTTATATTGCAGGGCAAGAAAAGGCAAACCCCTTATGGGACCACTGATTGTACAATTATTGTCTCTGAATGGGCACAGGAGTTAGTGATGTGGTTATAAGAAATCACTTTGTCGTCTGTCTGTCCATATAAAATCATGCACTTCTTAAATTTAACATGAATGGATTTTGATCAATTCTTGGTCAAAGGTCAAGGACATGAGGTTAAATGGAGATGTTGTTTTGCTATGGATAATGCATAATTTTGGTGACCTTTAAAGTGCCAACTCACTTGCCTACAATGTTGTATAGTTTTTCTAAACCTTGATCCTAATCAGATTTTTTTTTTTTTTTGTCACAGGAACTGCAATCTGCTAAAGCGTTATATTGGAAAATGAGAAATTTTATAGAGAGTAACAATCTTGGCACAATATCAGAGATAAACACTGATAAAGATCAAATGAAGCGTGTTGCAGTCGTAGAACCCATTTTGAAGAGTGACAAACCAAGTGAGACTAAGGCTTGAGATTACATGACTAATTCACTGGCTTTGAGGAGGTCCATCTATAAAATTTTTCCAACTGATTCCGGACCCCAGAATAGAGATTTTCTTGGTCTTGTTTGACAAACGATCCTCATCTATGATTTTCTTTAATGAAAATTTGGTTTTGGCATTTTTAGCTCACCTGACCGAAAGGTCATGTGAGCTTATGGCATGGCGCGGCGTGTGTATGTGCGTGTGTGTGTGTGTGCGTGCGTGCCTGCATCGTTAACACCTATTTTCGACTTCTCTTGTAAAACTGCTGGACAGATTTCAATGATACTTGGTCAGAAGCATATATGGGCCGGTGCAATTCAGATTTGCTCATGGTGTTGCCATGGCTACCAAAACTAGGTCACTGTGACCTAGGGGTCCAAAAATCTTAAAAAATCTTCTTCTCCGAAACCGATGATGGGAGAAAAAATCTGATGTGATATTTGGCTTCTCTAGGGTCTTAAGCCTATAGTTTGTTCATTTCGTGAAATTTGGGTGAAAACTGGGTTACGCGTTTTTGCGTTTAATTTTAAAAATTTCGTAAAATGGCTTCAAATTGTTATAACTTGACTACTTGAACAGATAATGACATGGGGTTTTCAGTTTTGACTTTTTCTTAAAATAACCTTCAAAATGGGGTCAAGGTCAAAGTTCAAGGTCATGACCTAGTTTGTAATTTTGCAGTTTTAGGCTATTTTCTTCAAAAAATTTTAAAGATATATAATATCAAAACATTGTGAAAATGTTCAGAATGACAAAATTCAAAAAGATACAAAGTTTCGTAAGTATATGAAAATGCATATAGGAGTTGTTGCCCCTGAAATGTTATTTTTTGCTTATAAAAACTAAAATTGTGCATTAGCATGAAAACTATTAACTTTTTGCATAGGCATATATATCAGAATATTGTAGGTATTGACATGACGATCATTTTGATATATGACTCAAGGTCATACATTCAAAGGTCAAGGTCATAGATGCATAAAAAGACTCAAATTGTTAATTATCTTGAAAACTGTTAACTTTTTTCATAGGCATATATATTAGAATATTGTAAAGATGGACATGACGATCATTTTGATATATGACTCGAGGTCATACATTCAAAGGTCAAGGTCATAGGTGCATAAAAAGCCTCAAATTGTTAATTATCTTGGAAACTATTAACTTTTTGTATAGACATATATATTTAATATTGTAGGTATTGACACGACGATCATTTTGATATATGACTCAAGGTCATATGTTCAAGGGTCAAGGTCATAGATGCATAAAAAGACTCAAATTGTTAATTATCTTAAAAACTGTTAACTTTTTGCATAGGCATATATATTAGAATATTTTAGGTATTGACATGACAATCATTTTGATATATGACTCAAGGTCATATGTTCAAAGGTCAAGGTCATAGATGCATAAAAAGACTCAAATTGTTAATTATCTTGAAAACTGTTAACTTTTTGCATAGGCATATATATTAGAATATTTTAGGTATTGACATGACAATCATTTTGATATATGACTCAAGGTCATATGTTCAAGGGTCAAGGTCATAGATGCATAAAAAGACTCAAATTGTTAATTATCTTAAAAACTGTTAACTTTTTTGCATAGGCATATATATTAGAATATTTTAGGTATTGACATGACAATCATTTTGATATATGACTCAAGGTCATATGTTCAAAGGTCAAGGTCATAGATGCATAAAAACACTCAAATTGTTAATTATCTTGAAAACTGTTAACTTTTTCATAGGCATATATATTAGAATATTGTAAAGATGAACATGACAATCATTTTGATATATGACTCAAGGTCATATGTTCAAGGGTCAAGGTCATAGGTGCATAAAAAGCCTAAAATTGTTAATTATCTTTGAAACTATTAACTTTTTGTATAAACATATATATCAGAATATTGTAGGTATTGACATGACAATCATTTTGATATATGACTCAAGGTCATACATTCAAAGGCCATGGTCATAGATGCATAAAAAGCCTGAAATTGTTAATTATCTTGGAAACTGTTAACTTTTTGCATAGGCATATATATAAGAATATTTTAGGTATTGACATGACAATCATTTTGATATATGACTCAAGGTCATATGTTCAAAGGTCAAAGTCATAGGTGCATAAAAAGCCTGAAATTGTTAATTATCTTGGAAACTATTGACTTTTTGTATAGACATATATATCAGAATATTGTAGGTATTGACATGACAATCATTTTGATATATGACTCAAGGTCATACGTTCAAAGGCCAAGGTCATAGATGCATAAAAACACTCAAATTGTTAATTATCTTGAAAACTGTTAACTTTTTCATAGGCATATATATTAGAATATTGTTAAGATGAATATGACAATCATTTTGATATATGACTCAAGGTCATATGTTCAAAGGTCAAGGTCATAGGTGCATAAAAAGCCTGAAATTGTTATTTATCTTGGAAACTATTAACTTTTTGTATAGACATATATATCAGAATATTGTAGGTATTGACAAGACGATCATTTTGATATATGACTCAAGGTCATACATTCAAAGGTCAAGGTCATAGGTGCATAAAAAGCCTGAAATTGTTAATTATCTTGGAAACTAACTTTTTGTATAGACATATATATCAGAATATTGTAGGTATTGACATGACAATCATTTTGATATATGACTCAAGGTCATACATTCAAAGGTCAAGGTCATAGGTGCATAAAAAGCCTGAAATTGTTAATTATCTTGGAACTATTAACTTTTTGTATAGACATATATATCAGAATATTGTAGGTATTGACATGACAATCATTTTGATATATGACTCAAGGTCATACGTTCAAAGGTCAAGGTCATAGGTGCATAAAAAGCCTGAAATTGTTAATTATCTTGGAAACTAATAACTTTTTGTATAGACATATATATCAGAATATTGTAGGTATTGACATGACAATCATTTTGATATATGACTCAAGGTCATATGTTCAAAGGCCAAGGTCATAGATGCATAAAAAGACTCAAATTGTTAATTATCTTGAAAACTGTTAACTTTTTTGCATAGGCATATATATTAGAATATTGTAAAGATGAACATGACAATCATTTTGATATATGACTCAAGGTCATATGTTCAAGGGTCAAGGTCATAGGTGCATAAAAAGCCTAAAATTGTTAATTATCTTTGAAACTATTAACTTTTTGTATAAACATATATATCAGAATATTGTAGGTATTGACATGACAATCATTTTGATATATGACTCAAGGTCATACATTCAAAGGCCATGGTCATAGATGCATAAAAAGACTCAAATTGTTAAACTTTTTGCATAGGCATATATATAAGAATATTTTAGGTATTGACATGACAATCATTTTGATATATGACTCAAGGTCATATGTTCAAAGGTCAAAGTCATAGGTGCATAAAAAGCCTGAAATTGTTAATTATCTTGGAAACTATTGACTTTTTGTATAGACATATATATCAGAATATTGTAGGTATTGACATGACAATCATTTTGATATATGACTCAAGGTCATACGTTCAAAGGCCAAGGTCATAGATGCATAAAAACACTCAAATTGTTAATTATCTTGAAAACTGTTAACTTTTTTGCATAGGCATATATATTAGAATATTGTTAAGATGAATATGACAATCATTTTGATATATGACTCAAGGTCATATGTTCAAGGGTCAAGGTCATAGGTGCATAAAAAGCCTGAAATTGTTAATTATCTTGGAAACTATTAACTTTTTGTATAGACATATATATCAGAATATTGTAGGTATTGACAAGACGATCATTTTGATATATGACTCAAGGTCATACATTCAAAGGTCAAGGTCATAGGTGCATAAAAAGCCTGAAATTGTTAATTATCTTGGAAACTATTAACTTTTTGTATAGACATATATATCAGAATATTGTAGGTATTGACATGACAATCATTTTGATATATGACTCAAGGTCATACATTCAAAGGTCAAGGTCATAGGTGCATAAAAAGACTGAAATTGTTAATTATCTTGGAAACTATTTAACCTTTTGTATAGGCATGTATATAAGAATATTGTATGTATTTTTGCAAATGATTTTGGCCATATCCTCAGGTGAGCGTTAAGGCCCATGGGCCTCATGTTTTATGGTGAAGTACTACCAATACAGTACAATATTTTTATATGAAATTAGAAAACAAATGTCAGAAGCAGATAGGGCCCAATAGGTAGTCAAGGAACTCAGTAGATGGAGCATAATACATGTATAACAAAAGAAGCCTGGTTTGGCCACTGTATTTTTCATTTTCTGTTACCTTTGAGAGCATGCCCGAGTCTGATCCTGGGACATGACAGAACAACAAGTTGGTCCAAGGTTGAAACCTGATGGTTTCAATTGGAGGCAGTTAAATTTAAAAAGGAAGAGGGAATGTTACAAACTAATTATTCAATCAGGTAGCTCAAATTACATGTATAGAGAATCCATTTAGTATTGGAAAGGTCATGAGTTCAAGCCCAAGTATGTCAACTGCATTTTGTCCTGATTTTTGTTACATTTTTGAGCTTGACTGACCCCTTGAAGTATTTGACCAATGGGTTGGTCCCAGGGTGGAATCTGGTGGTTTCAATTCAAGGTAGTTGAATTGAAAAAAGGAAGAAGTTAATATAGTGGACTTGGCTTTAAGGTAGCTGGGAAGCTCAGTTTTAAAGCATCCTGCAAGTATTGGGAAGGTCCCTGGTTACAGCCCTAGTTTGGTTAGTGCTTTTTTCTCTCTCTATTACAAAGTGATCTCCAAAATGTTACCTTATTAATTCAAAATCATTGTGAAAACTAAACAGAATTATTCACATTTAAAAAAAATTTAAGTTGAAAAAAAAAAAAGGAATTACATGTATTGGGCAACAGTGTGAATTCTGAAAAAAAAAATGCTTGCAATTTATATCTAAAAGACTTTGAATGTCCATTGAACTTCACATGAAAAAGTGGTTTGATACCACTGAATATTTATGTTGGACAACTAGATCAATAGCTAAAGGTCTAAATTCATTATTTTTGGAAATATATTATTTTAGCTATAGCACAATGATTCCTTAACTTAGATTTTCCTCATCTGGCAAATTTTAAATACCAGTAATTTTGTTTGGTTTCAGTATATATATATATATATATATATATATATATATATATATATATATATTAATTACTATATTATATTATTATTTATTTACATGACATTGTATTTATTATTTTTATTTTTTTGTGTGGTAGAAACTATAACATTGCATGTTATGAATCATAGTACATCTCATCATCTAAATTCCAATCCTGCTCAGGCAGAATCTAGTGATAAAGTTTCTCATTTGCTTGTGAAAGGTTGTTGTTTTTCCCAAGACACTCTACATTTCCTTTACCATCCCAAATCTGACTGGGGGTGTAAAACACCAATATTTAACTCCACCCCATAAAAATAATGCCAAAATCAGCTAAAATCATAGTTGAGGATCAAGACCAGTGGAATGTTGCAGTGTTTTTTTTTTTTTTCTGATACTAGTATGAGAATTTAAACTCGATAAAATATTAATACCCAACTGAAATATGATGGATCTACAAGTTTGTGAATATGAATTATAGAGAAAATAACAGTTTTTACAGTGCAAGGCTTAAAATCAGTTTTTTCACCAACTAGTGCAAAAGGGATAGTGCCATCAATTTTTTTAGCTCATCAGGCTAAAACAGAGATGCTTATGGCATGGTAAAATGTGTGTATACACATCCATATGTTCGTAAACTTTGCATATTTATGTATTTATGATACATATTTCTTAATTTATCAGAAAATTAAGATCTGGCTACAGAGTTAGTTAAGGTTTGTTTAATTGGGTATGTTAAAACGAAAAAGCCGAAAACAAAATTAAAAATGTTCCAGGTGAGCGATACAGGCCCTATCAGGCCTCTTGTTTTTATATTACTTGCCTATATTAGTTTTATATTACAATGTATGTATTTAAAAATAAAATAGAAAGTTATTTTGTTTGTTTCGTTCGCATCATCAATCATTTTAACTACTGTAAACAGTTCTTTTAACATGCTTACTGGGTTAGTTAATAAGTGAAACTTAATTGTGAAGTGTTGTTCTGTGATTAATGCAATGTTATTAATTTAATCAAAATGTACATGTGCACTGGTAATATCTTTTTTTATAAAATCTTTTAATTTTGGAGGTCAAAGGTCAAGGTCAGTTTTATTAAAGAAAGTTTGTGTCAAATTGGAAGCTTTGAAATTTCCACTTGTTTCTATTTTTAGATCATTCGAACCATTGCTCTAGGTAAGCTATTCAAATGTTCATTGTTGGTCATCTTGTTGTAAATGCTTTACTAAACAGCCAAAACAAGTTAACCCATGGCAATTAATTTCTGCAGATGTTTCTTGGCCAAGGCTCTGTCCTAGGAACTGGAATTGCCATATATGGTGTCAGTGTATGAAGTTTAACAGTTTGCAAAGCAGGTAGACCTTGACATTGATACGAAATAGTAAAACCTTTCAACATCTTTATTGTCATAAGCCCAAATGTTGTATTGTTGTTTAATGTCACACTGGCAATTTTTAGCTAATCCCAACAAGAACAAGCTTATTAACCTCTAAGGATTAATCTTAAGAACAAGGTTGTGTATGTATGTGATGCGTGTGTATTATGGTCTGCCAGAGCATACACTTGGGGGTGATGTTTTGGTAAGGTGCTAGCTCACTGAGTCAGTATTCAGCAGACAAGCATACCACTCTACCAGTCTATTAGCACTGGGTGAACCAGTTGATACTCTGTCCTCTTAATTCCGATTGCCAGATGAGGAAGCAGTATCTCAAATCTTTAAAGGCTTGTGTATGACCCAGCATGGGTTGGCCCCCCCCAGATCTCTTACTCTTGAGGTGGATGCACTACCATTAGGACACCAAGGCTATTTTATGAGCTTAAAGGAACTTGCAACTCTGTATGGTATATAGCATCAGGCATGTTAGTTCCATCAAGTTTGCCATGACACCCTTGTTGACCTTGACCCACATTCAAGCTTGCAGTGACCTGAAGTAGCAAAACCCTAAACATTTCATTGTTCTGAACCAAAAGTCCTAGGACCTTGAAACATTATATTTATCATTGACACATTGGACATGTTTTTGATGTATTAAATAAACACTTATATGTTGTTTAATAATATTTTAATCAATTTATATTAACAACTAAAAACAACAAAACAAAAAATTGTCCATTACAATGATTATATATAAACATTATAATATAAATAAAATTGATATAAAAACATGTTAACACATTTTAACATTTGGAGTTTTGGGATTTGTTCTTTCATTGACCAAATTTAACATTGTATGATGAGAAACAACCTTTTTAATTTTAAAAAAAAATTGAGTTTCATTTTTTCTATCCAATTTGTTCAAAATCGATAGTGATTGTGTTTGTTCAATTTTAAAATAATTGGTTGTTTCATTATTCCTCTCCAATTTTATTAAAATTAGAAGTATACATATTTGAAACAAAACCTGAAGTTTCTTTCGTTCTAAATAATTCTAACAAAATTAAGTTATATTTTTCTTTCCAGTTAAACAAAATCTACTTTCTTTCTTTCCATGTTAAACAAAATCTAGAGTTAAATTCCTTCTCTCCAATATCTGATTAAAACAATGAGCAGTTTATTTTTTTAGTTTATTTTAACAAAATCCACTATATGTCATAAACATCACCAAAAATAGTATAATTATTGTCCTACATAATCTTATAGGGTTTCTACATCCTGTCATGTGACTTGAGTAAATTTGCATTTTCCATGTACAAGAACTATCATTATTTTTAGGAACCATGTTAAAGAATTTTGAGCAGGAAAGTCCCTATTTGCAGTATAAACAACAGCAATATGTGTTGTCTGACATCAAAAGGCAGAACACTTTTACATCCATGTACTCAAAGATTTCAAATTAGGTTTACAGACCCATTTATATACCATACTTATATAAATATGTTACATCCTAAACTTCATACTTAATTCTGTTATAAGGTTTATGCTATTCTTCACTAGTAGACTGGCTAGTACAGAATCTTAGTAGTTGTATGTGAAACTGCTGCATACTATTGTCATTCTACAAAAATAAAATTATGATAATGAACTATAAAATCCATCTTCATGGTGTCAGAATTTTAATTAATTTCATGGACACCAAGACCCTGGATTTAATAATTAATGTATAGTAAAAAATAATTAATTATTTAGTTTATCTTTTCTGATTTAACCACTTATTAGCCTACCCAATAAATAATAGTTTTTCTTGTAACTGACTTGAGTAATGGTGTTTAACTCACCTGTCAAGAATCTCACTTATATTGAGGCGGTCAGTTCTGGGAAGGTGGAAGAAACCGGAGTGGCCTGAGAAAATCGCCCACCTTCAGTAGGCCAACTGACAAACTTTCTAACACTAGGATCTACCTTAGTGAGATTTGAACTTAGGCAGTGAGAGTTACTGTAAGCACAGACTTTAGACCACTGAAAACCTGTCTACAGTTATCTTGTAAAAATAATCAAACTAAGTATTAATGTGAAAAAACCTTTGGTTCAGAAGGTGTAAAACCACTGTGGTAGCACGGTAGAGAGTTTGCTCCATAAATGGGAGGTTGTGAGTTCAAACCCCAACTGGGTCTGAACCAAGACTTTAAAGTGGGTACTAGTAAATTTCTTCACTTTCGCCTAGAGCTGCGATGTCTGGATATAAGTGAAATTGTCTCAACTGGGACGTTAAACACCATTACTTGAATAAGAAGGTGTAAATTGGCTTAGACAGGTTCCACTGTTAATGTGTATTATTTAGAGTTACCTGTGGTCCCAGTGTTTGTTCTATTTCATTTACAGAGAAGTGTTGTGTTGGTCTGACACTTAACACAGAGTAACCTGCAATGTGATACTATTTCATTAAACACAAGGAAAAAAAATGATACTATTCCATTAAACACAAGAGAAAAAAATCTGCAATACAATCATAATAACCCCAAGTGATCACAAAAAGTTATCAAAGCTGGACTATTTCATTAAAATTAAACTTCAAGTGTTTGGTTAATTAAAATACTGATATTAATGCTAATGAAAAACAATAATCTGTATTTCAAAATTACTGAATAAAAATTCAAAATCTATACATTGTATATTTATAATGATATGATTACATTTACAGGACTTTTTCATTTTAAATGGTGCTGATTGGTTGGATGGTCTGATTTGCTGTCAGTTACAGATCATATCTTCAAAGTTGCTTTCTAGATTTGATTTCCAGTGCAGTTACTTTGCTCAAGTTTGGTGGTTTTCTGCAATGTTACAATTTAACCATCTAGATATGAGCGAAATAACAATAAGTAGATTTGTAAAATCATTTCAAACATCAATTCAAACAACATTTACTAAAAGGATTTTGGGGTTCAGGAGCCAGTTTCGCAATCATTCCTTAACTAAGATTTTCCTTAACTTAAATATTGCAAATTTAAAATCTTAATTATTTGTTTTATTGATATAAGATTTTCAGGAGTTTAAGGTATCATTTTAAAGATCACTTCAAGTTTATAACATCTGTATTTAGTTTTATCACGAATGTTTAATTGTTAAGTTTTAAAAAACCGCCAAAATGTGCTAAGTTTAAGTTGAAGAAAAATCTAAGTTTTGAGGATTGATTGTGATACCTGGGCCAGGTGTTCCTGTTTGAAACAATCTATAAACATACCAAATCTAGCTGTAATTGTTTCTTCATAAAGTTTCACTGCCATAAGTGCATCAGTTTCCATAACTTCTTTGTGGAGGTTTAACCTAGCATGACCTCTTGCTAAAGAATATCTGAAATAAAAAAAACAGAACAATTATAGCTTATTAATTATGTATATAACACAAATACCTGTTAAATTTTGATGTGCTATGTGTGCACATTTTGGAAAATCATTCCTAATCAGTGACACTAGAGGCTGAAAAGTTTAATAGATTAAAACATAAGCCAAACAGTTGAAAATTAATGAATGTAAAGTTCCAAAATCATATGAATCCAAACCCAGCTAAGGAATGCTCTGCATAAGGGAACAAACCTTAGTTTTAAACAAATTTCAAAAATTAAGACTGCTGAAAATTTGGTTAAATGGTATTTTTTCTGACAGCACAAAGTACTTCCTACTGAGTTATGGATACCCTTTGGGAGTTTTACTCCACCAGCAGTGGTACCCACTCAGGGGTAGTAAATATGTAACATAAATACCTGTTAAATTTTGATGGGCACAGAAATCATTCCTCATCAGCGACACTTAAGGGACTGAAAAGTTCAATAGATAAAAACAAGCCAAACAGATAAAAATTAATGAATATATACATGTACTTGGTAATGTACAGTCTGTAGCTCGCATTTGAAATCTTTGATTATGGAAATTAATATAAAAATATTTTGGATTATATGACATTGGAGAAAAGACGATGTTATAAGTGATATCATATGATTAATTGTTAATAAGCATTATTAATGATACTGACTGGTCTTGTATGGGCATTTTATAGCAAATCCAGCTGGTCACATGGTGACTTACAAACCCTTAAGCCATTTCAAAAAGCTTAGAACTTGCTTGTAGCTTACAATGTATGTAATGAGTTGACTGGTACAGGTGATGATGTTCCAGTACTTCTAGCTTTTCTACTTGCTACATAATACCCTTGTATAACCCTATCTGCTTCATCAGTTACTCTGACAGTCAAACTTTGGCAGTGAGTAATAAACTACAACAACAACAACAATAATAAAGTCATCTTTATGAATAAATATCATTAAGTTTTACACAATACAGGCATACAGTATTCTTTATAAACCAATTATCTGTATTTTAACAGTGTCTAAAGAACTGTAAATCAGGAAATTGTCGTGTTTATTTTCTTGATAGTATCAAAACACAAAAAATAAACTTTCATGAAAATTTTTTTTGTGGTATTTCACTTTGGCATTTGCAATGACCGTCATCCAACAACACGAAAATAAAAGTATGTGAATATCTTCAAAACATGATTCTCATCAAAATTAACTCCAAAAATTTCCGATTTACTGTATGCATAATAAGTTATAAAGTTCATGGTCGGTTTATATTAAACAAAACAGTCAATGGCCCTTATCATTCAATTATTTCTGTTGCACTTTTTTTTGAATTTAAAATCAAAGACTGTATCTATCAATCAAGAATGTTTTATAATTAAAAGCAGTTTTGTCAAATAAAATCTTAAATATTCTGACATAAACCATTGAACCTTGAGCTTATTTTTCATCATATTCATGGAAATCTAATTGCAGAAATGCCACTGCTTGAATGCTAATGCTGTAAAATGGCCACTTTCTTAAAAATATCATTGCAGTTTTAAATTCATTGTTATGTATGTAGACCTGTCTAAAGTCTTCCTCTGTCACAATGTTCTCATTGTAACTCTGGCTAGTGGTAACCTGAACAGCTGTTTTGAGATGTTGGTATGCACATTGTAGTGCTATCTCTTCATTAGTTGTACTGTCATCACAGTCCACAAACTGTACCATACTAAAACCACTATAATAATAAAATTAATGCTATAAACCATACTGTACTGTCACCACTAAAATGACACAAATTCATACTGTTAACTGTATATATGTTTTTATAAAGTAACAAAAATTGAACACCTCAAAGAGTAAAACATCTCACCACTTTAATTTTACAATTTAACAACTCAATAACTACAATAATTCACAATTCAAAAGCTTCAACCACTCACTACTCAAAAGCTACATTAAGTAACCATCATTATCTACAAAATTCTTTCTGAAAAGAAATAATAAGTCACCAGTCAATTTACAGCAATTTAGCAGTCAGAATTAACTTAAAGGCAACAGCAATATTAGCAACTATTCAGTACCTATAATTTTTTTCTCAAAGGTTACAACAATTTAATCAAAAGTTACAACAACTCACCACTAAGTTCTACTATTAAAGTGTTATCAAAGGGAAATGGGGCAGGGGATGACATTTTAAATTTGTTTTTAATATGGTGTGTCATATGTCTTAATAAAAAGCAAACATACCATGTTCAAATGCAATGCTGTAAGAGGACATTGGTGAACAGAATTGTTTCCAGTGTTGAAAAATTTTTAGTCATCAAAGGGGCATAATTCTCTAATAATAATGTGAGCAACACGAAAAAATCATGGGACCTTCTGCAGTTGATGAGGAAGAAGCCTGCAAGAAGGTTTTTTTTAGTGTGACATTGGGCATCAGTTTTTAGGGGTCCCCTTTGAAAGACCCTATGACATCCTTTTACTAAATGCTGAGTGCTTGGTGAAAGAACAGACACTTCATATTTTAAGACTTTAGTCTGAACCAGCCGGACTTTGAACCCCTACTTCTCACATCCAAAGCGAGCTTTCTACCAACTGAACATACACATGTACTAGTAGTAGGTATCATCAGAGGAATAAACTTACTCTAACAAAGTCTTAGATATATCTCCAGTTTTACATCCTGTAAACACATCGTCAACGGCAACAGGCTTTTTATTCTGGGAGGTAGGATTGGTATAGGACCATACATTACACTGTAATTGTACATCTAACTGCTGTGGTAACCCTCCAGTGTATTTACTTCCTATATCAATTAATATCTTGTTGTTACCCAGAACTAAAAGTAAAACAAATTAATGTGTAAGCTGGAATGAGTGAATAAACTCGAATAAACTGTTGTCCTGTTTAAACTTAACTTAATTTTGAGGATATGTTGAACAAAGGACTGAAATTAAATACCTTTTAAATACAGGACCTATTTTTGAGGACCAGTTGGATACAGGAAGTTAATTTTGAGGAGTTATTGGGTACAGGACTCAAGTTTTAAAGATCTGTTGGACTCCAGATCACAGATTTTAGGGTCTATTATAGATACAGCATCTTTAAGTTTCAGGAAGTGTTTTGAGGATCTCTTGGACATAGGTCTTGTAATTTTTAAGGATATTTTGGACACAGGAGCAGTTACATAAAGGAGTTTTGAGAGTCTATTTAATATTGTAGAAACATAACCTTCAGTTTTAAGGATTTTTTGGATGCTAAGTTTCCAGGAGCTTTTGAACAAATGACCTTAGTTTGAAATCTGTTAGAACCAGGACAACAGTAAATTCGAGGATGCATTGAATACAAAATCTCGTTATTAGGATACCAGTTGTCATTGTTTTCAGGGTAGCATTGTCATTCACCACATTAGCAATCATTGTTCGTGTTTATCATTTTTGTCTAAAATAATTCTATGTAAAGGATAATGATTTAAATTTATAGACCTTAGTTTATTAGAATACCAAAAGACTAACTACTTACCAGTTTGTAAAATATCACAGGTTGTCTTTCTGTATTTCCCTAAGTCACCAAAATAACAAATTCCATTTCTGGCCAGAAGAAAGGATCCACCTGAATACAAAAAACAAAGTGTCAAAATAATGCAAACCAATGTTTTTATGACTAATAAACACCAGTTCTAACCTCCATAGTTTTGATTTATTTATAATAGCGAATAAATTAAAAGACAGAGTGTTGTCGCCTTGCCGAGAGCCTGTCATTAATTCCCTTGGGTTTGAGCGTTTTTAATTTGAGGATCCAATAATCCTCACTGTCATCCCGGTGTTTCTGGGAGAATGTATCATCTGGGTCACTTGTTAGTACTTGTATGATCTCGAAGATCGCATCGTGGAGACTGTGGTCCTTTAAATTAAAGTGTTTACCTGTTGGTTCATCTAAGTTCTTGGTAATGTAACGAATATGTTCGTACATTCTTTGTCGAAACGGTCTTTTGCTTTGGCCAACATATTGTTTGCGACATTTTGAGCAAGAAATAAGGTAAATGATATTTCTTGTCTCACAATCGCCGATGATATTCTTTGAGTATTTGTACCCGGTTATACACGATGAAAACTTTTTGTTTTTATTAATTTTAGCGCAATATTGGCAGTTGCGTCTATTTATAATATTATTTATATTATTTATAATAGCATTTATTTTTTAAACCATGAAAAAGATATTTAATTAACATTATTATCACTCGTTGTCCTTAACACGTTTGTTTTCACAACCCAATAAGAAATGTCTTTTCGTCATAGTCATGACGTTTGGATCATCTCATAGTGACATTATACCACAGATGCCATGAAGCACTAACTTTGACAAATTTGAAGAATAAGCGGGCTGATGAATATAGATGACAACTAATTTGGTACCACATTACTTGTATCATTAGAGCAAAGCCTAAATAGTTTAGCTACAGCGACAATTAATTTGGTCCTTATTCTGTTGCATTAAAAATGTTCTCATGACAGAATTTTAATATGAAAAGCAAACACAGGTTCATCTTTCAAATCCACAACCCTTCAATCATTATAACAAAACCTAAATAGTTTAGCTAAAATGACAAGTAATTTTTTTCCTTATTCTGTTGCATTAAAAAAGTTCCTTGGCAGCATTGTTATATGGTTTATCTGTTAAACCCATATCCCTTGAATCATTCGGACAAAGCCTAAATAGTGTAACTACATGTCTCCCTCAAAAATAATTTATATGCTGTACCTTCTACAAAGTAAGGAGCTCTGTCATATTTATCTGTAGTAACTTTACCGGATAGATGTTTACCCGTCGTATGAGTACAACTTCTGTGTGCGTATGTCTGTCCATAAATCAGCAACTTATGAAGAATCTCTGTATCTTGACCAACGGCTAGTATATGTAAAGGTGAGTGTCCCTCGACCTACAATAAAATACAACAAAAACTGAGCTCATATTATACTGGAATTCTGTCTTGCAGTGAAACTACAGTCAAACTTGTGGTTAAACCGAGAATAAACTGAAAACCCGTCTAAACTGAACCAGAGTGCAAACTCAGCTAACTGTGCAAACTGGACACTGAGTAAACCAAATATCTTAGTGTAATCCGAAAATATTTAAGGACATATAAACATTTATAATTTTAGCCTGTGTAAACTTAATACCTGTCTAATCTGAGTAAAAAACTTTGGTCTGAACAGTTTTTGGAAGCAAATCAGTGTTAATTACACATGAATAAATCAGGTTTCTTTGTACATATATTAGAAAGGTTAAATTTCACTGTTCATACTTGTGTACTGATATTCAAAACAAAAGCCTGTCTGTAAGTCTAACTGGAAACTACTAAAAAGGTCTTTCTTCCATATAACCCTACAAAAATGTCTTTAAATCATCAGCCAGGAGCAGATTAAATGCCTGACAAATTTCAAAAGTTACCTAAGGTACAGAAACTTTCAATTGAAAAATATAGGAACTTAACAATAAACAAAGTTGCCAATAAAATGGTATACATCTACACAAACAAAATAATAATACAATGCCCATTGGGGTTTGAACTTGAGAGGTGCATGAGGTGAAGTCAATGTGATCAGTAAGCATTACTAAGCACATGTTTTAAACCACTTGGTCACCAATGTCCCTTAGGACTGAACAAGTTTTAACAGAGTAACTTATGGTCATCATACCTGATCCATATTTAGGCTCACCAGACTCAGTAAAATGATCAATTTTAACTTCAGATATGTTCCAGGTGGACAAATATCAGCTGAAAAATATCAGACAGAATAAAACTAAAATAGACTGTATGCAAAGCTGTCAAGGGTTTTCAAAGTTAAGCGTGTAACAACCGGAAGACCAAGGCATCCCCCGAAAAAAAATGGTGTAAAATCGTTCATTCACTTGCAATTTGGGACATCTAACCAACAAAACATGCAACAAGAAACCAAAATATTACCAAATTGGTATATAATACAGGATATACGAGTTAAGTATCGGCTGAAAATGTTAACAAACTTATAATAATAAATCTTTGTTGTCAGTTTTTATTTTCTGGATAGTTTGATTGTGCGTGTGTTTGTGAAAGTTAGGCGTGTGAGCATGATTTACATCCACAATGTGTGTGACACACACACAATGCACAATGCGTGTGACTTGACAGGTATGCTGTATGTAACTGTCTATACAGTATATATATATAACTGTTAAATATAAATTTAATGCAAAATTGTTACAAAACTAGCTAAATATTTAACAAAATAACAGTTGAATTTAGATGTGCCATATGTGCACATTTTGGAAATTCATTTCTCATCAGTGACACTAAGGACCAAAAAAGGTGATAGAATTTAAACACTTAAAAAAATTTATAAATCCTAAGTTCCAAAATTATATGAATGACCAATGACTCAATTATCTAAAAATGCTCAGATTCAAACTTTATATTTTATCAGTAAATAACAGTATTCCAACATTAAATGTTGTTGAAAAAAGTTACTGCTCAGAAATTTTAGCAAGACTGAGAGAGAAGTGTACATGATGTATGTAAAAGGTTAATTTACCTCCAAACATATATGCCAAACTCAACGGGAAACTCCATGGAGAACATTTTCTATCTAAAATCAAAACAACATACAACAGTATACATATATATAAATATATATACATGTATGTAGTTGTTTCAAAGTTGAACTTTGATTTTTTGAAGAGCAAAGAAAAAATCTGATCCAAATTATGAGAAAAAGTTTAAAAACAAATCAAGTTAAAACATCTGCAGGATAAAATTTGAGAATTTCTGTATGTACATGTATCAAACTGATGGCTTTTACCTGTAAAACCAAGTTTTTAGGAAAAATTTCTAAAATTTTATTGAAACTATTTCAACATTGATTCATTAATTTACTGGCTGATAAGTTAATTTATTGATCCATTGGATGATTGAATGAATGCCTGATTGATTGATTGATTGACTGATAGACTGATTGATTGATTGATTGATTGATTGATTGATTGATTGACTGATTGATTGATTGATTGATTGATTGATTGATTGACTGATTGATTGATTGATTGATTGATTGATAGATTGATAGATTGATTGATTGATTGATTGATTGATTGATTGATTGATAGAATTGGTTGAATGAATTATATTATTGGTTGATTAACTGATTGATAGGATTGAGTGATTTGTTGAATAAACAAATGGATAAATGAACAAACATGAATGAATTATTGAACAAATACATGAATGAAAGCAAACAAACAATATAAAGAAACAATAAACAAATGAAGAAAGGAATAATTGCTCTTCTTGACCTCTTAAATAAAAGATCAGGAACAAGAAAGCTATGTGAACCAACCTTCATATAATTGTAGAATTGACTTTGGTAATGGAGACACCGATGATAAACAAGGTGTAGATATCTAAAAACAAACAATGGACAGAACTCGGTGGATTGATTGATAGTAATGTTGGTTAAAGTCACATCCACCATTTTTAGCTACTCATGACAAGAGTAAGGTGCTTACTCCCTACAGATTAGTCTAGGCACAAGGTAGCATATATGTGATATGTGTGAGTGTATATTCTGGTCTGCCTTTTACTAACACACACTCAGGGCAACTTTTTGTTAGGGTGCTTGGTCACCAAGTCAGTATGCTGCAGACGAGCATACCACCCATCTACACTACAATATCCTGCCAGTTACATGAGTTAATACACTGGAATTCAACTTTTTAAGATTATCAATTGGCATATAAGATAAGAAATTTAAAAATATTAAATTTTGTCATTTCACAAATTAAACTCAAGACTTAAGGATTTATACAGTCAAACCCACTTAATCACGTATCGGATAATAGCATAAATCGGATAATCACATATAGTTTTGAATCACGGAGGCTATGCGATTAACCGGGTTTGACTGTATTTGGTATTTAGTACTTACTGTTTTAATGTTATTTGCCTGAAAAATACAATTTAAAAAATTAACAAAAAACATAAAGAGACATAAATATACAAAAATTGGCTAAAACAAATTATAACAACCTCAATATTCTTAACTGAACTTAACTCCACCATCCTAGAATTTACTGCCAGGATATAAGTAAAAGAAATTTGACTGGGGTGTAAAATAACTATTACTCCACTCAACAATAGACTGTAGAACATGCTGCTTTGATGTAAGTAAAAGAAACTTGACTGAGGTGTAAAATAACTATTACTCCACTCAACCATAGACTGTAGAACTTGCTGCCTGGATTTAAGTAAAAGAAATTTGACTGGGGTGTAAAATAACTATTACTCCACTCAACCATAGACTGTAGAACTTGCTGCCTGGATTTAAGTAAAAGAAATTTGACTGGGGTGTAAAATAACTATTACTCCACTCAACCATTGTAGAACTTGCTGCTTTGATGTAAGTAAAAGAAACTTGACTGGGGTGTAAAATAACTATTACTCCACTCCACCATTGTAGAACTTGCTGCTTTGATGTAAGTTAAAGAAATTTGACTGGGGTGTAAAATAACTATTACTCCACTCCACCATTGTAGAACTTGCTGCTTTGATGTAAGTAAAAGAAACTTGACTGGGGTGTAAAATAACTATTACTCCACTCCACCATTGTAGAACTTGCTGCTTTGGTGTAAGTTAAAGAAATTTGACTGGGGTGTAAAATAACTATTACTCCACTCCACCATTGTAGAACTTGCTGTTTTATTGTAAGTAAAAGAAACTTGACTGGGGTGTAAAATAACTATTACTCCACTCCAACATTGTAGAACTTGCTGCTTTGATGTAAGAGAAAGAAACTTGACTGTGGTGTAAAATAACTATTACTCCACTCAACCATAGACTGTTGAACTTGCTGTCTGGATGTAAGTGATAGAAACTTGACTGGGGTGTAAAATAACTATTACTCCACTCCAACATTGTAGAACTTGCTGCTTTGATGTAAGAGAAAGAAACTTGACTGGGGTGTAAAATAACTATTACTCCACTCAACCATAGACTGTAGAACTTGCTGTCTGGATGTAAGTTAAAGAAACTTGACTGGGGTGTAAAATAACTATTACTCCACTCCAACATTGTAGAACTTGCTGCTTTGATGTAAGTGATAGAAACTTGACTGGGGTGTAAAATAACTATTACTCCACTCCACCTTTGTAGAACTTGCTGCTTTGATGTAAGTGAAAGAAACTTGACTGGGGTGTAAAAATAACTATTACTCCACTCCACCTTTGTAGAACTTGCTGCTTTGATGTAAGTGATAGAAACTTGACTGGGGTGTAAAATAACTATTACTCCACTCCACCTTTGTAGAACTTGCTGCTTTGATGTAAGTGAAAGAAACTTGACTGGGGTGTAAAAATAACTATTACTCCACTCCACCACAGAGTGTAGAACTTGCTGTCTGGATTTAAGTGAAAGAAACTTGACTGGGGTGTAAAATAACTTTTACTCCACTCAACCATAGACTGTAGAACTTGCTGTCTGGATTTAAGTGAAAGAAATTTGACTGGGGTGTAAAATAACTATTACTCCACTCAACCATAGACTGTAGAACTTGCTGTCTGGATTTAAGTGAAAGAAACTTGACTGGGGTGTAAAATAACTTTTACTCCACTCTACCATTGTAGAACTTGCTGCTTTGATGTAAGTGAAATATTAAATGTCAATGTTAATCAGGTTTACATGAATTTGATTCATTAGACAAAAACTAATCATGTGGCTCTGCTAAATATACAATATGATTTCACCTTGCTAATTTTGCAAATCCATTTTGTTCACTAGTTATGGAAAGCTTGCTCAATGTACAATATGATTTCACCTTGCTCATTTTGAAGATTCATTTTGTTTACTAGTTATGGAAAGCTTACTCAATGTACAATATGATTTCACCTTGCTCATTTTGCAAATCCATTTTGTTTACTAGTTATGGAAAGCTTACTCAATGTACATTATGATTTCACCTTGCTCATTTTGAAGATCAATTTTGTTCACTAGTTATGGAAAGCTTTCTCAATGTACAATATGATTTCACCTTGCTCATTTTGAAGATCAATTTTGTTCACTAGTTATGGAAAGATTACTCAATGTACAATATGATTTCACCTTGCTCATTTTGAAGATCAATTTTGTTCACTAGTTATGGAAAGCTTACTCAATGTACAATATGATTTCACCTTGCTCATTTTGAAGATCAATTTTGTTCACTAGTTATGGAAAGCTTACTCAATGTACATTATGATTTCACCTTGCTCATTTTGAAGATCAATTTTGTTCACTAGTTATGGAAAGCTTTCTCAATGTACATTATGATTTCACCTTGCTCATTTTGAAGATCAATTTTGTTCACTAGTTATGGAAAGCTTACTCAATGTACAATATGATTTCACCTTGCTCATTTTGAAGATCCATTTTGTTCACTAGTTATGGAAAGCTTACTCAATGTACAATATGATTTCACCTTGCTCATTTTGAAGATCTATTGCATTCCCTAGTTAAGGAAAGCGTTTCTATTGTTATTACCAAGAAAATCTCACTTACACGTGTTACAGGAGTGATCTCAAAATTTTGAAAAAGGCATTATTTCCTCAATGTTTATTAAGATCTTTAATATGACAGTCCTTTCTGACTAGTTCAATAACTTCATATAGGAGAGAGAGAGAGAGAGAGACAGAGAGAGTATTTACCTCAATTGTTATTATTACAGCATCTCCATGGTAATCTTTTCTGATAATTCCAATAACTTCATACAACTGTCCAATTTCTATCTGCTTTACAAGATCATCTGTTTAATACAATAAGTACAACTTTAGAATATATTTAAATATACTTTGAAATATGCAAAAACAGTGGTATACAGTTTAAACAGAAAATAGAAACAGGTTTGCAATGGTGGAGAGAGAGAGAGAGAGAGAGAGAGAGAGAGAGAGAGAGAGAGAGAGAGAGAGAGAGAGAGAGAGAGTTACCTCTTACATATACTGGAATAGCTTGCTCTCTGAAACAAATCTGACCTCCTTTAGAACTTAAGGCTTTGCTTAATACTGTATCTGGTATGAAATCTGCTACAACACGATCTGAAACCAATAATAAAGCATATACACATAGAACAACTGATATCGTAAATAATATGGCGATATTGTAGCGATATTATCAATATTTTTCAGTACAAGCTCAGATATTCTAAAGGATGTAAAAAAGAAAATTTTATTGAATTTCGTTTTAATAAAGATCAAATTCTAATTTTTAAAAAATTCTAAATATAATAAGATATAAAAGCAGTTTTTTGATAAATCATGATCAATTTATGTGTGTTTTCTGAAAGTTTCATAAACAAGCAAGTTTTATTACCACATATATGTGTATTTTTGCTTCATAAAATCAAGAATTGTTTTTTTAAATCGCAATCTACGATGTCTCGATTTTGACTATTCTTTGCAATATCATCATCAGTAAATTTTAAACGACAATAATCACAATAGCGATATACATGTATAAAAAATAGCTCTACAAATGACAAGCTGTGCACATGTGTAATTAAGGTATTCAGGTAATTATATTGATGAAGAAATATTGTTAGTATAAAATACACTCACCTGCTAATGTTCTGCATGTTTTTACTTCAGTTAGTGTTTTCCAACAGAATACACATTTAAAATCATTTCTAAAAGAATGAATAAAAAATATATACATGTAAATATATATCTACAAGAATATCATTAACATGGAAAACAATCATTATGAAAAATGGAACAAATGCAGGGTTGGACTGAGGATCAAACCCAGGATCTCCCGTTCTATAGACGAGTGCTCTACCAACCGTGCTACCCAGACTGCTACATTTCTTCCCGTTTTTTTCTTAGTTTTCCATGGTCCTATGGCAAAACTCACCCTTAAATCTCTTTGATAGACATTATATTGCTTGTAATCGCCAGTCCACCACTTCTGAAGGAGACAGTGGCCACCAAACTGTAACTTGAAGGAAAAAATACAGGGTCAGACTCGGGATCCAACCCAGTACCAACTGAACTACCCAGACTGCTACAGCTCAGACAAAAACAAAAGCCTACAATTTTTACAGTGTATTACACCCAATGATTTTGAATATCCTAAGATTTCTCCACAAAGTTAGAGCAGAAATTATGCTGGAATTTTAGTTGCAACAAAGGTAGACACATTTTATTTCTCATCACATGACATGAATGTATTTCAATAAATACCTAATAGTTTGGGACTCTGAGGCACCAGGTGTGTGTACTCTAATAAAATGGTTTCCATGGTTACCTTCGCATTCTGTATCTTGACATATATATCTTGTACTTTGCCTATGAATAAAAAGAATAAATGAAATTTTCAGAAAAGTTACAGTTTTGGATAAATGATCACTTAGCAAAAACATTTTGAGAAAATCACATCATAACAAACAATAAGATTATAAAAACCATCCCACACATTCAAAAAGAATAACAATAAAGCTGAAACTAGGAAGATGCCTTTATATTTTTCATACTTGCATGTATTTTGAGGTAGATGTAACATCGATTACTATACACTCACTTAGGCAAGGATTAACAAGTATAACTATCCCACTTATCCCAGTATGTCAATCCATTAAAGCTAAAATGTGCTAGATATCCATATATGTTTTTTATACTTACGTGTATTTTGAGGTAGCTGTAACACCGATTATTATACCAGTTAGTCTAACAAAGCCTGTATAATTGTCACACAGCTGACTTAAATTCTTACATGATTTCACTTCCAGCCTGTATAAAACAACAATACAAACAGAAATAATCATCACATGTCATGTGTGATACAAACCTGAGGTCTGGTATTTTTGATAAAGAATGATCAATTTCTGAACTAAAAATATTTAACAAACGGTTAAAGATTACTCAATCTTATATGATATTCGTGACTGATTTGTTGTAATGTGTAAATGTCAACAGTTTTACAACATTTTATTGCAAAAAATGTAAAATGTTTGTGTCCTAATAAATGAAGTCAAAATCAAAAGTAACTGATAACTTAACATTATACAGCATATATAGCCAAGGAATATGTTATTGATGTAACATCATATGTAGTGTGCATGTAGCTTATCTCTTACAATGGTAGCTCATTTGGTTGAGTGTACATGTATGTGAGAGGTCTGTGTTTGAACCCCAGCCAGGTCTGACCAAGAGTTAAAAAATAGATAGTGACTGTTCTTTCACTTGCACTCAGCATTTTGAAATGAAAGTCACTGGGACCTTTTGAAAAGACTTTAAAAACTGATGTCCTGTGTCACAGCAGGCATGGCATACTAAAGAACCCTCCCTGCACATTACCCTGAGCACACTGCCAAGGTCGAAATTCCTGCCAATTTACCTAAAGCTGGTTAGGTCTCGATATAAATGAAATGTACTTTACAGGAACATAAAATATATTTAGATAAATTTTAAGAACCAATAGAAAAGCATTGTGAAAAACAGTTAAACCTAAATCTAAAATTAAATCATCACTACAAATTGGTTCTGTCCAATTAAAGAACTATATACATAAATGGAACATCATCAAGCAAGTAGCTGCTGACAGGGGGACAGATAGCACCTGCTGAGGTTCTATGCACCAGATGGTGTTTATGGGACTTAGTATCGTTAACTCTATATTAATGCATACAAAGATGATGGCAAAAAATAACAGAACCCTAATATCTTTCATTTTTTGTTTATTGTTTTGACCCCACAGTTGTTTTCATCAGAAAAGTGTGAAAAAATGATGTTGTCAGACTTACATTGAGAGTCCAGCAGGAAGTGATGATAATCTCAATATTACAGATATCTGTGATAAAGTGATGTCGTCAGATAAAAGTTTGAGTTCAATAATGATCTGATGAATAACCTGAAATGATAAGGCAATGCTTGTCTAAATAATAGAAAAATAATGAGAAACACTACACTCTCAGGGGACTTTGGTGTCTGAGTTGTCTAATGTGTGCCCTTATGGATCACTATCTATCTATAGTTGGATCCCACTTTGGCATATAGTAGTGCTAGGAAATTTGTCAGTTCATTTGATGAAGATTATAGTGGTTTTCTTTGGTCACTCTGGTTTCCTTCACCATACCAGAAGTGACTGTCTTGATATAAGTAAAAAAATTGACTGAGCATAAAACACAATTATTCAACATTGTTAAAGCAAGCAAAATAGTTGAAATACACATGCAAATACATTGTATAATGTTTCTGATGATGATGCTAATGACAACAAGAGGCCCAAAGGGTTGTTATGATCACCTAAAGAAATATTAAATTCAATTGAATCAACTCATTTGTGAATGTTTTCTTCCTCACACTAAACAAGTGTATAAATATGTATACCATTTTTGAAAGATATATAGACTTACAGTTGAATAATTATTTATTTTGTTGGCTCCTCGTAGAACTTCTATCACGTGTATCATTCAAATCCATAAAAATCTCAATCAAATTTCAGCCTTTTTGGTAATGAAAACAGAGCAGTAGTTAATACAGAGAATATATCTATACATAAGCTAATATATAAATTCTCACCTCCTGGAACAGCAAAGATACAGTGGATGGTGACTTCAGGAGATCATTCCCAAGCGACACTGAAATAAAAGAAGGTAGAAGTATATGTTTTTGTATCCATCAAAAATTAGATAAAAACTCAAATTTATCAGAGTTTTTTCTTCTCCTGATAAAAATTAACATATTTTTTCTATCTTGAACATTTTAAGTGTTTTATTTTAAGAAGATGTCATACTCATATACATATACTTCCATATTGCTGAACACTGCGCTTAACATATTACTGGAAAGAATCAGTTGCCCAAGAAACTTCTTTATCCTTCGCAAAGCAAACTGACAAACTTTCTCATGCTAGGATCTGTCCAAGTGAGATCCAACCCTAGACGGTGAGAGTTATCTGTCAGCAAGGGTTTTTTAACCACTTTAGCCACTAAAGGTAACTATTATAGATTAAGTAATACAAAACTATATACATACCATCAATTTCTGTGATTTCAACTGGATTGATAACCAACTTGAATGTATAAACCAAAACATCCTATAATAAAATCATATAAATCTTAAAAACATATCAATTTGTAATTTTTAAAGGAATTAACAAAATCTGACTCAAAAATGATATTAAAGTTTCTGATCATCAAAAAGATTTAAAACAGAAACTAAATTAGCTTAGACTATACATTTACAACAGATTTAAAGACATGTCTGTTCAACATATGTAGGCTCATAGCACTTGATCTTTTATGATTATAAGCCATAATATTATTTAGCCTAAACGTATACTCACAACAGAAATAAACTTTACTGATTATATGACTCACAAAGTCTAACCATTACAATGTTACGTTTTTACCAAACAAAATAACCTACACTTTGTCTTTTGTATTTTTCACAAGTTTCTTTAATTATGATAAGGTTTTCACTGGTGTCGATATATTCTAGAATGCTTTTTATCAATCTGTACTTTGAATTCAGTTCTTCCATTTCATGTCTGTATGTAATAAATTGATATAGTAATATAATTATTTTCTAAAAAAAACAAAATACATATTACCTACATGTAGATTTAAGGGTCAAGAATTAATTATTATATTTAGTTTATTAGTTACCATCTATAGATGTTTCATTTCAAATGATTATAAAAATATTTTGAAAAGGGCATATGACCCTCAAATAGTTTTAGCTGTCAGAATTATAAAGACAGTCTAGTTCGACTATACATCTGGACTAGCCAATCAAGATATCAATAATATGACCTTGACCTTGTCCATCAGCCTAAAAGTTGCAAGTTGATATTTTTAACTAAACCCGTTTGATATGTGATAAAACTGGTTGATTTTTTTTTTTCAGTAATCTTAAATCTATGTCTTAATATTAAAACTGAAGCCAGTCCATCAAAATAAACATGACCTTGACCTTTATCAATCAGTCTCAAAAACTTAAATATTATACCATTATTTTATTTATTTTAATTTATTTGATAAATATTTGAATAAAAAGGTTTTAAAAAGTGTTTTGGAAACCAGAGCTAATTTCAAAGAAGTTCAAAACCTTTAACAAAATCTTACTAGACTGTTTCAGTAGTTTTATTGGAAATGTTCATCTCACTGACTCCTTAAAATTGTATGCTTGTTGGATAATGAACTAAATAAAATTAACACACCTAATAATATACCAAGACCAAAAAATTAAATCTGTATTAACAATGAGTGTCTTTTCTTACATCTATGTATTGCTGCGCATAAAGTTTTCAACATTTTGTCAGCTGCATTTCCCACTTTTTCTTATAGAGTTATTTCCCCTTCATCGGAGCTCTCTGACAAAGAGATACTACTGTTGAGCGTGAAAACAGCTTTTGAAGAACCACGTTGGTTATACGCTGGTCAAATCATTTGTTTATATTCAATTTCTCAATATTTCGCCAGTATGGTAGAGGTAAAATGTTTATAGAAATTATGTGACAATCAATTCTATATCCGCCTAATCATATTCCGGTGAAATGTTGGTCTACCTGGTACTTTTATTTCGGTCCTTTTATTTGCACGGTATCTTGTCGAATTCTGTTTACCGATTGCTATGCCACTCTGTTGGAAACAATAATCGAAGATAGCATGCTAAAGAACTTGAACATATTGACTTTTAATTGATTTATATAGACACATAATTTTACTTTTTATTAAGGTCTTTGTAAGCACTTCATGATCCGAGACCCATTATTGATGTTTCTTTATTTTCTATTCCTCTTGTCACTTCTGTTCATAGCATGTCAGGGTTGATGCGTGACATGTTCTGAGAGATTATTTGTCGTATTAATTGCTCTTTGTTTAAATATGTCTTTTTATTCTATTTATTGTATTTTTATTGTATTTAATATCTTGTATTAATGTCCTCTTGTTGTGTATTATCTCATTCTCACATCACGAAATAAACAAAATAATTTTTATTTTCTAATTGTGTTGATTGTGGTTATTTGAAGAAGTGCGTTTTTTCTGTTTGCAGGAGGTACAAAAACATTCAGTCCATACACTGGTGTTTCGATCTTTAAAGCGCACTCATGACATGTTCTTATCTGATCAAGGGATATTACCAGCTAAAGATGACAAAAGGTAGAGTAACTGTTTATTTTGTCATAAATGTATTTAGATCTATAGAACACATGCATGACATGTTCTTGTTTGATCATGGAATATTACTGGCTGAGGATGAGAAAAGTATACTTATATAAATGTATTACATGATAAAAAGTTTAACATGTTACAGAATGAACTACGTGTTACTTGACTTTCCAAAAATCCTTTTGTAAGTTCCCAACATTCACAAGATAATTACAGCAAGCTATAAAACTATTGATGTCAGCTGAAATGAATGACAATACCACAACTGTAACATCAATTTTGTTTTAATTTTATATACAGTCAAACCTGTCTTAAAGGCCACCTCTCTATAAGGGCATCCTGCTTATAAAGGTCAATAAAATTCTGTCCCACTTGCTCTTTATTCATATTATTTGAACTTATATATTAAGGTCAATTGTCCATAAAGGGCATTTTTACTGATTCCCATGAGTGGCCTTTTTAGGCAGGTTTGACTGTATATATACATTGCATTTAAGTCTCATTGTTTATTGTCAATTGTTTGATTGTCATAACACAACTTCTCATATATTAACTATTTTGTGTCATAAATTTTTGCTAACTTATCACTTTCCTTTCTATCATGCAACTGCATTTTAATTTATTATTGTATTAAATTTATTTCAGTGAAATTTTAAGAAGAAAATGTAAAGTAGCAGATGAATATGGTGTTGTTAAAGACATGCCAAAAGAAGGAGGCAAAAAGAACAGCCAAAATACAGATGTTATTAAACCATACAATGAGAAACAGCAATGGCAAACAGGTAAGGGAGATAATAAGTTAATTTTAGTGGGGTGGATTGGAGATAGTTAAGGTCCCAAGATTTTATCACTGTATTAAAGACAGCCAGATCTGGGTTTGTATAAAAAACTGGAGTACCCAGAGAAAACCACTGACTTTCATCGAGGGGAGTGACAGATTTTCTTACTATAGAATCTGCCAGAGTGGAATTGAAACCCAGGTAGTTGACTGTGCTATGTTTAGACCATTTGACCACTAATGGCTCCTTAACTTTAATCAGTGTTACCATGGTAACATTAGGTCAGAAATTTTTATTTCTTGTTAGGTACATTTGTTTTGATAAATTGATAAAATATTTGTTCTGCACAGAGGTTAAGGGGAAAGTTTAATTTATTGGTGACAAAACATCATTTAGAAAATTTTATTATTTATCTGTATTATCTCCTGTAGTAAAAGAAATGTACTTTAAGGTGCAGTTATTATTAGTTATGTTAAGGTGCAGTTATTATTAGTTATGTTAGTAAAAAATAAAAGAAAAAAACCACCATTTAAGCAAAATGTTAACATATAAGAAATAAATTAAGTACTTTTTATTTGTAATAGAAATTATTTGCCTTTATTTATCAATATAAATTAAAAAATATCAGATAATTAATAATATCGCTAATAGACTAGTTGAGTAAAGACAGCTCTGAATAACCAGGTTGAAGTTCAAGTTCTTTTATTCTCACATTGCAAATTTTACAACATAGAGAATTTGACAATGTATAATTATCTATCTAAAACATATATTTACATGTGTGAGCTATTATACCATTACATCTGTTAACTAATAAAACACATATTAACCTTGAGGAATGACTCTCAAATGTTAGAAATGAAAGTACACAAGTTTTTTAATACAGAAATTTTTTTAGTTGAAAAAAGATTATAAAACTTTATAGTGTTCAGTTTATGTCGATAATAGAAAGGTATATACTTAATTCTTATATCAGACAATGAATTGCAAGCAAGGTCAAAGCTGAACAAATTATAATTATTTAATTTCTCATCATTGTATTGTATTTTTATTGATAGATAACACAACATTTAAAGGAACACATCCATACCCTAATGCACCAGGTGAGCATTTATATACACACCCATACCCTAATGCACCAGGTGAGCATTTATATACACACCCGTACCCTAATGTACCAGGTGAGCATTTATATATACACCCTGCCTTAATGCACCAGGTGAGCATTTATATACACACCCATAACCTAATGTACCATGTGAGCATTTATATACACACCCATACCCTAATTCACAAGGTGAGCATTTTTAGCTTACCTGGCCTATAGGCCATGTGAGCTTATGGAATGGCACAGCGTGTGTGCGTGAGTGCATGTGTGCATCTGTAACTCACATTTTCGACAACTCCTCAGAAACTACCAGGCCAATATTAATCAAACTTCACAGGAAGGGTTATTGGGAGGGCACTTTTCAAATTTGTACTTTTGGTTGCCATAGCTATAGAAAGTAGGTCACTGTGACCCTACATTTGAAAAAAAAAACTTTAAAAATCTTCTTCTCTGAAACCAAAAGTGGTAGACAAAAACTGATTTGATTTTCAGCTACTCTAGAGTCTTAAGTAAATAGTTTGTACAAATCGAGAAATTCGGCTGAAAAATAGGTTATGCGTTTTTGCGTTTAATTTTAAAAATTTCGTAAAATGGCTTCAAAATATATTAACTTGACTATATGAATAGATATTGACATGGGGTTTTCAGTTTTGACTTTTTCTTGAAATAACCTTCAAAATGGGGTCAAGGTCAAAGTTCAAGGTCATGACCTAGTTTGTAATTTGTGCAGTTTTGGGCTATTTTCTTCCAAATTATTAGAGATATATAATATTAAAACATTGTTAAAATGTTCAGCAGGACAAAATGTAAAAAGGTACAAAGTTTTGTAACTGTATGATAATGCATGTAGGAGTTGATGCCCCTGAAATGTTATTTTTTGCTAAAAAAAACTAAAATTGTGTGTTAGCTTGAAAACTATAAACTTTTTGTATAGGCATGTATTTTAGAATATTGTAGGTATTGACATGACGAACATTTTGATATATGGCTCAAGGTCATACATTCAAAGGTCAAGGTCATGGGTGCATAAAAAGACTGAAATTGTTTATTATCTTGGAAACTATTAACTTTTTGTATGGCATGTATATTCGAATATTGTAGGAATTGATATGGTGATTATTCTGATATAAGATCAAGGTCTTATGTTTAAAGGTCAAGGTCATAGATGCATAAAAAGACTCAAATTATTAATTATCTTGAAAACTATTAACTTTTTTTGTAGGCGTGTATATAAGAATATTTTATGTATTTTTGCAAATGATTTTTGATATATCCTCAGGTTGGCCATATCCTCAGGTGAGCGTTAAGGCCCATGGGCCTCTTGTTATATGTAAAAACAATTTGCATGTATTTTAGAAATTATTTTATTATTTAAGTGATATGATATTTTTTATGAATCACAATTGTGTAAAAAAAAAAATGGAGATCAAACTGAGGAAATATTGTTACTACATTTTTTCTAAATTTGGGAAATTGTTTGTTTGTTGTTTTTTTTTTTTTTCCAAGATACAAAAAAGAAAATTATGTAACATTGTTGTATACTTGACATGTTTATGAATTAGTATTATTGCATTTTTTGAGAGGAAGATTATTTGATAATTTTATTTTTTAAAGGGGTACAATTAGCAGATGGAACAACTGTGCAGTCAGATCCTTACAACCCTGGTATGGCATTAGCTTTGTATGAAAATGACAGGTCAGTATATCTGTAATACAAAATTTTCCTCTCTGAAGTTAAACAGACATATCTAAATTAAAAAATGTGTGATTATCACATAGCTTAAATAGAATAGAGAAAACATTATGTTTTGTTAAACCGAAAATCAAGATTGTTGTAATTATACCCCCTCCTGCCAAGTTACTGTTGATAGCAAAATCAAAAGCCTAAAAAAAAGTCAGTATAGTTTCAATTTTTCAACAAACGCTGTTGCAACATAAAACATAGAAACGGCATCTAATACACAAACAAATGCGAAAATTTCCACTCGCGAAAATAACCATGTTTACAGTAACCAGAATTATGTTAGAAAAAATAAAAATACATTTTGCTAAAACTCTCATAGAATTATTGTTTATTGTTTTATTTTATTTCTGTAGAAATTTAGATAATAATATAGCTGCTGGTGTTCATGAGATTAGACAACATGCTGGTAGTAACACAGAGAGAACAGATCCTTCAAAAGTATGATTTTATTGTGAAGCCTATCAAACCTGTAACTTAGTTATAGCTTGCCTTTCCTTTCTTACTTCTCTTTCTTTTTACTGGTAATTAATAAAATACTCGCATGCTTTATAAATACAGATTTATGTCCAGATTTTTTCCAAAGTTCACTATTTGATTTGAACTTCCCCTTTATTTGAACTTTGGCTTTTTTCTAATAAATGTAATTGAATTTGACAAATTTTGTGACAATTTCATTGATTAAATTGCAGATTGAGATAGACAAATTTCTAATGAGTAATCAGATATGGTTGTGGTCTCATATCTCAAATGAGGCCTTGCTGAGTTTACGAGAAGAATATTTGACTACAAGATTGACACTAGCAATAGTGTCAAATTTTGCAAGTTTTTGATTTTGTAAATGTGAAATATTTGAAGGCATTAAGTTAATCAGTATTACCTTCATGGTATTTTAGGCTTTAGTTTCAGTTGGTCAGCAGCAGGCACTTGTTCCAAAGAAAGCACCAACAATGCCAAAACCACAATGGCATCCACCATGGAAATTATATAGGGTAAGTGAAAATCATAGTAGCATCCGTCATTGAAATCATACATGTATAGGGTAAGTGGTTGAAAAATCACATTGGCATCCTCCTTAGAAATTATTTAGAGTAGGTGGCTAAAATTTATAGTAGCACATCCACCATTAAAATCATAAAGGTTTATTAATTTAAAAATCACCCTGACATCCACCATAGAAATTATTTAGGGTACATGTTGTAGTAGATTCATACATGTAGTTCATCATGACAGTTGTATATGATAAATTTCTTTACAACTATTGTGGAATTTATTTAGGACTTTTTTACTTCATATTATATAGAGTTTAATATTTTCAAATGATCATGAAAAAAAAAAATTGAATTCATTCAGATTTGATGTTCTGTTATGAACCAGTCATTATGCTTTAATATAAAACAATCATTTGGGTTCATTTATAGTTTAATGTTTTGTTGAAATCATTTTCTACAAAGTGTGCAAAAAAAGTATTGTGCAAAAACATCTGAATAGGGAACTCTTTAGTACACAGGATATGTTTTATTGCAGGTCATTCAGTGGCCATCTTGGCTGGGTAAGATGTATATCTGTAGAACCAGGAAATGAATGGTTTGTAACAGGAGCAGGTGACAGAGTAATAAAGGTATAGGTAAATATTACCTAAAAAAATTACCACCTGGTGGCCACCACCTTAGTGACATCCACTTTACTCTACTGCCTTGAAGTAGTGACCACCACCTGGTACATCAGATATATTTTACCAGTGGTGTGGTTTAAGTACGTTTCTTGGGCCAAAACTTTTCCATTTATTATTAACAGTAATTTGTTGTTAGTGCATGGATGTCTTTTCAGTTAGTCCACTCCTCAATTAATTTTAAAAGCCCAGGTTTAATTGCTTAACTTTATCATGATGTCATAACTGGATTCAAATAAAAGCCCAGGTTTAATTGGTTAACTTTACCATAATGTCAAATGAAAATCATCATTTCATTTGATATTAACTGATAAAATCTTTGGATGCATTTTTAAATCGACAATAAATTGATTAGCAAGACAAATTTCTGTTTGTTTGTTTTGGTTTTTTTTTTCCAGACAGCTACCATTGTAACTAAATATTGTTAACAGTGTGTATTTTTCTTTACAAAGAGTCTATTCTAACCAGCTTCTACATCAGAGATTAGTGATTAAAATTAACATTTTTTTTTAAATTGCCTGCCTCAGAGTTAATTATTTATAAGTTAACAAATTCACACCAATGCCTACTTCAGGGATATCTAATTTTGTCATCAAGAAGGATTTGTAATTCATGTACAAACATTGATGAATTTTATTTTATTTTTAGATTTGGGATTTGGCCAGTGGTACATTAAAGTTATCATTAACAGGTCACATCAGTACCGTTAGAGGTGTCGCTGTTAGTCCCAGAAACCCATATTTATTCTCCTGTGGTGAAGATAAAAAAGTCATGTGTTGGGATTTGGAGTACAATAAAGTAAGAACAATTGAACGTGGAAACAGTATAAACATGTACATGTACATTGTATTAATGTGAGGTAACAGATAGGTGACAGGTGTTCAGTCAAGTTACTGCTATCTTTAAATGACCATTTGTGTCACTGACTGTACAGGAAGTACTGCAAGAATAAAAAAAAAAATTGAATAAGGTTTAGTATGACTTATCTGCTTGAGTCTAGTCTAAACTCAATATCACTGTTAATTTCCTTGGTAACAATAGAATATCTCTGTAGTGAGATACCAAAAATGTTCCTGTTGTGGTTAATATGGGACATACAGGAAGTAAATAGAAAGTTGATTACAAATTATTTTGTTTCTATAATAGAATTTTTCCTTTACTGTTTTTGGCAATAATTAAAATTGGAGGGATTTGATCTCTATGTTTAGAGATATTTTATCATAATTTAAGATGTGCAAGTGATTTGCTTTTGTAACTCTTATCAGTGAATGTGAAGCATTAGTAAGTGAATGATACCAAACTTTAATTTTTTTATTTTTATTTTATAAAAAATTGCTAAATTCCTATGTATGAAAGAACAAACAGCCAATGAAACAAGAACATTAACAAAAACAGTCAATAGAGCAGTAACATAAAACAACAAACAAATAAAATGGAGGCATTACACTGATAACAAAACTGTTGACTGTAGACAGGTGGTGTTAACTCTTCCGGAGCAACGGCCTCACTTCCTTGATAGAAGTTCATGTTTATAACTAATTATATAGTTTTTTGGCCAGTTTTCAAAGTTTTTATTTTATTTTTTATTTTTTTTTTTTTTTTTGAGAGGGGGGGTGTCGTGATTGTGATTTGGACATGGACTGGTATGTTTGTGTTTTATTTACCAGTATTATTATTGCTTCAAATGGGCAGTAGAAATGAAAACTACTTTGCATCCAGTAAAGTATTTGTAGAGAAACCTGTCTACACAACACATCCCTATGCCTTTGTGCCACAACATGTTAAATTCTTATCTTATTTTTGTAATTTATTCTAGGTAATAAGAAATTATCATGGTCATTTAAGTGCAGTATATGCTTTAGATATACATCCTACGATAGATGTCCTAGTTTCTTGTGGACGAGATGGTACTGCCTAGGGTTTGGGATATGAGGACCAAGGCTTGTATACACACCCTGACCGGTCACAACAACACTGTAGCTAGTATAAAATGTCAAGCAGCAGAACCCCAGGTTTGTATAGATAATAGGTTGAGAGTGGATTGGAAGTGGAGTAATGGTGTTCAATGCCCAAGTCAAGATTTTTTCACTTATTTCAAGGCGGTCAGTTCTGGAATGGTGGAGAAAACTGGAGTACCTGGAGAAAACTGAACTTTGGCAAGCGAATTGACTAACTTTCTCACACTACGATCTGTCCTGAGTGGGATTGGAACCCATAATAGATTGAGATTGAAGGAAATACATGTATCACTTTTGTTTACTTTTCTCTATATATTTAGGCGAAATCATGTGTTCATGCTTATAACTGACTTGTCTAATATTTTAAATACAAAAAAAGGTGTATCAATTGCCCTGGAAACTTATATACAGTAAAACCTCATCATAATGCCCATAGATAATTTTTGTCACTTTGCTTATCACTACAGAATTTTGAAGTCTCTAAGTTTCTATGTTTTATAAATCTCCCTTGGTTTATCATCAAACCCTTTTATTATACCAAAATCTGCCTGAACATAATGTTGGGAATGAATCAAAGTTTTACTATATTTGTAATAGCTTGATGATAAAAAAATTCTGACTTAAGATTTAAGACATGCATAGATGTGAATGTTACTCTGAGTTAATTGTTACTCAGATGTGAAAGGATACTCCGGAGGTAATTGTTAATCAGAACAGTTGTCTACAGGCATATGACATGATTGTAGAAAGACTGTATGTACCTTCCACAAAATTAAAATTTCAACTGAAATGGCTTAAAATGATAGAATCATGCTATTTTGAACCTTATTGTAAAACAAAATCAAAAATTTTACATAAAATTTAATGGGTGGGGATACAAAAGGAAGTCTTACAGTTATTGTTAGTTTGTTATGCAAAGAAATCTTCACTTGTGTATGGAAATTCAGTATTCTATTTGTATAACACTTAACATAACTTATTTGGTAGGACGTTTAAATTCAAACTCTTGAGATTTTTTTTTTATTGTTTGGATACTACATCTTACTGTAATAACAAAGAAAAACCTTGTTTCTTTTTATGCAAGTTGTTCTGTGCTGCTGTTATTTTCTTTGACTACTGTAAAATCACAAATATTCATGGGGATTAAATTTTGTTATTTTTGTGGGTTACTGAAAACCACAAAATTAAATGTCATCGAAAATTGTTAATTACCATTGCCCTCAGTGGAATTTATTTTCACAAAACTCAATTCCATGAAAATTTCTACCAACAGAATTTTTTAAAAAGGCAAAAGCCACGAAATTTCAAGTCCAACGAAAATTCATGATTCTACAGTATATAAAATACATCTAAATGTCTAACAAATACATGTGAATTTTACAGGTACTTACAGGAAGTCATGATTGTACAATTAGGTTATGGGACTTGGCTGCAGGAAGGTCAAAGGTCACACTGACTAACCATAAGAAAAGTGTCCGAGCTTTGGCTCTTCATCCTACACAGTAAGTAAGTCTTAAAATTCAGGTCAAAGGTCTTGCCGATTAACCATAAGAAAATTTTCAAAGCTTTGGCTCTTCATTCTAAACAGTAAGCCATTTATAAAATCAAGGTCATAATTTATTTTAACTGACCATAAAAAAAGTGTCTTGGTTTTGTTTTAGCCTCTTGTCCTACACAGTAAGCATGGGATTCTAAACAGGTAGTGATAGGTTATGTGATCTCCCCAAGAAAGATTCAAATTTACATGTAGATATGTAGTGTGATGCTGTAATCTCAAGATTTAAAGAAGAGAAAAACCTGTCAGTAGCTAGGGTATCGATGTATAGATAACATTCTATGTAGGCAAATTCTGGTATTCTTGTTTGAAATAAGATAGAATCAAGTTTGATGTGAAGATCTCTGATTGATGCAGATAAAAAAATATTGTCCAACATAAATTTTTGAAACACAAGGCTGCTAGGTTTTTTTTTTTTTAATTTATTTTGCTTATCTTAATTAAATGAATCATGCAAATTAGGAGTTTTAAAGTTGATTCTTTGAAACACCTTTCTTCTACAGCAAGAAGACCAATATTTTGTTTGAAAGATCCTTGGTTGAGACAAATTTTAAATTATGTCTGCCATGGCAGAAATATAAATGCATAAAAAGTTTAAGTTGAGTGGAACATCCCCTGATGAGATTCTGTTACAATCAACAGAGTCTTGCATCAAGTGTTGTTTTTTTATAACAAATGTTGTATTTTTTTAGTACTCATCTCTTTGTATATATTTGATTTCAGATACACATTCGCTTCAGCTTCACCTGACAATATAAAACAATGGAAGTTTCCAGATGGGAATTTTATACAAAATTTATCCGGTCATAATGCTATTGTTAATGCACTGGCATTAAATTCTGATGGTGTTCTAGTGTCAGGAGGTAAGAAACTTTGATGGTTTAATTCTGTCATTATCAGGAAGAATTGGTAGTCATCATAATTGGGAAAAGGATTCTTTAATGGAACCTATGTTTTGCTGTTTCTTTTCTGGTTTGTACACACCCAAATCAAATTGAGAGAAAAATAATAATTCAGGAAGAGCTGAACAAATGTTTTTGTACTTGTTTTATTTGTTTATTTTTTTTTGGGGGGGGGGGGGGGGGATGAGTGGGTATCTGCCACTTGAATAATTTTTACCATATAAAACACAAAAATACATAATCTTTGTACTCTAGATGTCAGAAGACATTGTACCTGCTGTCTATGACATCGTATTTTTAACAGCATGTTTTGTAAAAGTTTCATAGAGAATCTAATAAACATGATAAAAAATTCCTTTTTTTTTTACATAAGCTTCGTCATAGCAGAAAATCACTGAGCACAATCTTGATTAACATAGAAGAATATTGCTGACACTATCAATTAAATGAGGTGAGGTATATACAGATCCATCATTTTAAAATCTGTATTGACATTATAACAAATCAAAATTTATATAAGTTTGTGATTTTGTTCTTTATTTTACAGGGGATAATGGCTCCATGTTTTTATGGGATTGGAAAACAGGATATAACTTCCAGCGAGTTCAAGCCTCAGCACAGCCAGGATCAATAGACTCTGAGTGTGGGATATTCGCAATGTCATTTGATCAGAGTGGAAGTCGATTAATCACAGCAGAAGCAGATAAAACAATAAAAATATACAAAGAAGATGAATCTGCGGTAAATATTTTACAGTACTTCCTCTCGGGCAGCCCCTCACTTGAATGACCACCCCTTTGTTCTGCCCACATTTTTCTTGCATTTACTAGTTTATGAACAATTTTATACCTTTTGGAAGGTCATACCTTTAACAAGACCAGTGGCCACTCTATCTTAACTGAAATTGTATTTTCCCTCTTCAAAACAACCACCATTTTAATATTGTTGACATAAATATTATAGTTTTATATAACTTTAACTAGCCCAGCAGATGACAAAATAAGATTTTGTCATACCCTGTCATGTTGAGTGTCATAATCAGTGGCAACATCTTATGTCAATTGTCTGTTTAAATGTTTGATGGACAAATGTTTAAATAATTGCTGACAATTTTTTTTTGACAGACTGAATCTTAAGACAGGCTTATTCTTCAGACAATTTTTTTATTTTTATTAAACTAGACTAGATGTGCTGAAAAGCAACCCTGTACCTCTTAAATAAAACACATAATTGATGAACCAAATTTGTAGCTATTTTTCTGTAAATTCTTGTTCAATAGAATACAGACAAGCAAACCTGTTTATACTGACAAATCTTATTTGATGGATGTATGAAGACGGTATTCAGTATTTTTGTCTACCGGTACTTTGAAAATATGCCTTAATAAGAGGGTTGGTTCCTCATGAGGAACATCTAAACACGAGTTATAAGAGATGGTCTCACAAAGATTATTATGATTATTTATGTACTTTATATATTTCAGACGGAAGAAACACATCCACTCAACTGGAGACCAGATATCTTAAAGAAAAAACGATACTAAATACATCAGAAATGAACTTCAGATTCCAACTTTTGAAACAGGCTTTATATTTCATAAGCTTGTGAAATCAGCTGGAGATTACCACCAACATCAAAATGTGAAATAGACTTTAGATTTCAATCAGCATGTGGAATAGTGTAAACATGTAGATGTTCATCAACATCAATATGTGAAAGACAGACTTTAAATTTGCATTAGCATTAACATTGAAACAGATCATAATTTGTAATAGATCATATATTCCATCAACATTTGAAATAGACTGTATATTTTCTTCAAGATGTGAAATGAACTTTATGTTTCAGTCAATATCAACATTTGAAAGACTTCATCATCCTTAAGTAAAAAGTGTCATCTAAGTCATTGATCAATAGATTTCATGCTTCCTGTCATACATATTTAATCACAATACATTTTTATATTCATGAAACAGTTTGTACATTAAAGAAAATATGAATGACTAATGTGTGTGTGTGTGTGTGTGTGTGTGTGTGTGTAAAAATTTGACAATTTACATGTAAATGTATATGTATTTTATGTGTATTACAGGTATAAAACATGTTTAACAAATAAACTGAACTAAAAATGTAAGAAAAACCACACACACATTAAATTTATTTTTCTGATACACATACCATCTACATGTATTTTGTTTGCATTCTGAGCAAATTAAATAATATTCCATTTTTATATCAGGAATTATTTGTAAACATATTAAGTTATGTTCTATTTTATTGGTCAAAATTTTTTGTTTATCTGACTTAGAATGCGAAGAACAGAGTCAGTGTCTATATCTTGTCCAGTCTGACCACTAGATTGACTGGTCTTTGCTCTTATTCTCCACATGTTTACCCTGTCCTATTTCCTGAAGTAGATTCGTCAAACCTCTCCCCTGTCCTATTTCCTGATGTAGATTCGTCAAACCTCTCTCCTGTCCTATTTTCTGAAGTAGATTCGTCAAACCTCTCCCCTGTCCTATTTCCTGAAGTAGATTAGTCAAACCTCTCCCCTGTCCTATTTCCTGAAGTAGATCCGTCCAACCTCTCCCCTGTCCTATTTCCTGAAGTAGATTCGTCAAACCTCTCTCCTGTCCTATTTCCTGAAGTAGATTCGTCAAACCTCTCTCCTGTCCTATTTCCTGAAGTAGATTCGTCAAAACTCTCCCCTGTCCTATTTCCTGAAGTAGATTTGTCAAACCTCCCCCATTTCTTATGGATAGCTCTTCCACAGTGGACTGAAACATTTTAATTATTATTTTATTTTTTTTTAAAAGTTTTCTCTGTGTGTGTGTGTGTGTGTGTGTGTGTGTGTGTGTGTCAAAATGGAAAAACATCTTTTTGGTTTAAAAATTTGACCGTAAAAAATTGAAAAACCATGATACATGTTTTATTGGACTTCTGAACACACACACACACACACACACTGCCTGGCCATGCTGTTTGCTGATCTGGATATGTTCACACAGACATTTAATCATAAACCTGACACCCCCTCCCCCATACACACATCGAGTTATATCTTAGTATACCTGACTAAACTGTTGTTGGATGGGTATATCTGGTTCAAACTTGTCCTTAATAAGCTTTATGATATGTTTGATTTTTTTGTTTCCGTAGTAATCCGCTATTTTTGATGGATTCTTTTGCATTTCCTGAAATGCTGCACTATACTTCTGAGTCCTTAAGTAAAGAAAAATAAATGACAAATATCTGGAGAAACTTCAGTTAACTTGTACATTTAAACACCATATACAACATGCTACATAGACTGAATTGTGTCAGAAGTTGTTAAATGATGGACTTCAGGTCCTGGTTTCACAATCATTCCTTAACTAAGATTTGGCAAATTTTGGCAATCTCTTTGTGAATTACAAATGATAAAACTAAATACAGATGTTACAGACTTGAAGTAATCTTGAAACTGACACTTTAAATTCCTGAAAATTTACAAAATTAACCAAAAAAAAAACAAAAACAAAAAAACAAAAAACCATTAAAAAAAATCAAGATTTCAAAATTGTTAGATTTGAGTTAAGGAAAACCTTAGTTAAGGAATGATTGTGAAACTGGGGCCAGGTAGACTTCAAACTCTGTTGTGTTCCATCGTTTGTTTCATATATTCAACATCAAAACTAAACAGACTTTTTAAAAAATATTTAATTTGTCTTGTGCTTGGAACGTCTCGATAAGTGAAATATTCTTGACTGGGACGTTAAACACCATTACTCACTCACTCACTCTTGTGCTTGGAAAAGCAAAATGTCCAGACTAAAATGCAGTATATAGATGTTAGAAAATGGGAGAATTTGAATGATATCTATATAAATATAAGTGTCAAATGTTATTTGTTAGAACACTTATGCTTTAATGATGATGTATTGTATATTGCGATTGCATTTTGTTTGTCGTCATAAATCGTCCATGATTAATTTTTACACGTAAACAAATTCTTAAAAAAAAAAAAAAAAAAAAAAAAAAAAAAAAAAAAAAAAAAAAAACCATTGACCTTAACAAGTTATCTCTTTAGCTGATAACAATTCAATTCTTTTTATTAAAAGATGCACATTTGTGCACGTGGGACATCAGCTGTATTAAACTAACAGAATGAGCTAAACAAGTACACGTATTAAAATATCGGTTGACCTTTCTGGCCTCTAGACTTCTATTCATGAGCTGAAAATCGTTGACTTTATATTCAAAATCTTTAGTGGTTAAAGCTTTAAACGGATTTTTATCATGAGACGAAAGGCTTAGATGTGCTCGGGACTATATATTTCGTAGAAATGACTTTTTAATCTGCCTTGACCTTACAAACTTCTGCCTTGAGCCCGTGTAGTAGATAATAAAGTATCATTTTCTTGAACTTTATATATAGGTAATATATGGCACTCAGCATCAAGAAGACAAAGTATCGACTGGTGCCAGGATATTGAGTGACCTGTGTTTGGTATACTAAGAGATAGAACCTTACCAAAAATCGCCCTAAGTACACGACATGTTATAATACACACACTTGCACACTGCACTATCAAGCGTATATGGCATTGTTTCGAGATTAATCCAACTTGCTCTCGTCTTGAGTCGCTGAAAAATTGCAGATTCGAAGTTAAAACTACATTATAACAACAACAATCACTATATAGAATACATACGTTGTAAGCTGCTTTTAATTCTTCGTCGTGAAGAAAATCCTCTATACAGGGGGCATCTCTATCTTCATCATTTGTTTCTCTTTCAGATTTCTGATATTCTTGCTGTTGTTGATCTTAATAATTGTCATGGATACATTCAACACAATAAAACACGTCATAGATACATGGAACACTACACAACACGTCATAGATACATGGAACACTACACAACACGTCAGATACATTTAGCGTAACTTTGATGCATTTAACACAACACAACACGTCATTGACACATTTCACTTAGCAAAAGTCATAGATACTTTTTACATAAAAAATATCTTTTAACAACACAACTTTTATTGATACACTGAAGACAACACAAGACGTCATAAATTGAACACGATACGTCATAGTTACATTTAACACAACACGTTATAGATACATTGTACACAACACGTCATGGATACACTGTACACAACACGTCATAGATACATTGTACATAACACGTCTTTGATCGTTTCACAAAATCAGATACATTAAACTCAACACAACCCACCATAATTCCTTTTAATACAACACAAAACGCCATAGATTGTTTCACTTAACACGCCATAGATACATTAAATGCAACAAAAGCACGTCATAGATACTTTTATACAACACGTCATAGATAAATTTAGCACAATGCGTCATAGATACATTTCACAAAAATAATACGTCATAGTTACATTTAATACAACACGTCATAGGTACATTTTTCACAACACAACACGACAAAGTTTTAATACAAACGTCATAGATAAATTAAACACAACACGTCATAGCTACAGTTAATACAATACGCCATAGTAAATTTTACACAACACAACACGTCATAGTTACATTGTACACAACACAAAACGTCATAGTTACATTTTACACAACAAACATACATTTAACATACAACACACGTTTTCATTAATATGTTGAATGCAATATAGATAAATTTTAATTAAAAGTCTAGTTGTGAAGTCTCACATGGGTAACTCTTACGTTAAGTGGAACGGGTCCAATTCAGCTGCTGTCAGACTTAAAAGCGCAAAAAAAAAAAAAAAAATTAAGGTCCGATTCTCGGTAAGTTCTTAGATGGCTGAGAAAATCGGAGTATCCGGAGAAACAACAGATCTTAAAAAACTTGATAATTTGTAAGTTTTTAATATATTTAGAATTTAATTGTTGATTTGGTTTTTTTTTAAAATTAGTAAGAGTCGCAAATATGTTAAGAAAAATGGTCGGTGATTGTGAAACTGGAACCCGGTTCTTCATTTTATAGCTTAATTCTTTATTATTATAATTTCTACTTTTTGAATGTATATATAAAAATTTTAAAATACCTTTCCTAGAGTCCATGTCGGTTTTAAAAACTAATAAAGTCTGGAAATTGTTGATGCGGGAAATGAATACCTTTTAGTCTATTTCCCTTTTACAGACTTCCGCGCGGAAGCTAGAAGCGAAAGTTAAATTTTGAAAAAGGTAAGCAATGTCAATGTTATCACGATTCGGATTAACGGTTAAATTTCAGATCACATTTTAATGCCATAAACATATAAATAAATGCTGTGCATTTTAAAAATAACCAGGATTTCGATTTTTCTACATAGAGTTGCATTTTTAAATTCAAGTTGATCTTTCCTGGGTTACTTGCTTTTTCCGCAAACAACAGGATTTAAAAAATACCTGACTAGACGAATATTTCAAACAATTTCTAACAGGATCACCATTTTTTTATTCAGTGTATACACGAGAAGCATTAAGACTAATTTGTTATGAAAGAAGAGTGGAGGAGGAGAGCAGAAATGATGTTTTACGCCCCAGTCAAAAATCTTTCACTTATTTCGAGGCGGTCAGTTCTGGGATGGTTGGGGAAACCGCAGTGCCCGGAGAAAACCACCGACCTTCGGCAAGCGAACTGACAAACTTTCTCTGTCCCGAGTGGGATTCGAACCCAGGCTGTGAGAGGCACTATGATCCGTAAGCGCGCGCTTTAGACCACTCTGCCACCGAGGCCCCCAATAAAGAAGACCTTTGTGTGAACCAAAATATGAGAATTCGAAGATAATACATTCTCTTTTTCATTTAAAACAAGAATTTAAAAAGCGTTTAACAACATCCAATCATACAAGAAATGAAAGTTATTTGGCATGAAGTTATTTATGAATTGATGTAAAAATGGACTCCATCCACAAGCACGTGTGATATACCCGCATTTTCAAATGAAATTCAGTCTCCATTATGGTGTCGTTATTTGAACCAAAAAAATATAGCTTAAGTACTTATTTTAACATTCTTTTTTATTTTAACACAACAAGTTGCCCAACAATACAATCAACAAATACAAACAACCGAATAGTGGAATTGGTATAACAATATATAACGTTACTGAATGCTTCCGAGCTAACAAAACGGTAAAATATCTAATTCTTTATCAAATACATGAGTATTGTAGAAATATTTTGAAACCCAAAATACATAATTTTATGATGAAATTATGACATATACATATAACATTCTGTCTAAAATCGCAAAATAAAGTCACATCACTAAGATCTCTTGTCAGAAAATGTTCCACCAAAATTGTCTCACATTTTTGGAAAAAGCGCGCGCACGTAGTCCGGGTCATGTCATCAACCATCCAC